>JAIUZE010009403.1:0-65000 GCA_022085475.1 Heliosperma pusillum | reverse complement strand
GCGGTTCATATCTCTGGGTTAGGTCAGACTATGGATTGGAGGACTTACCGTAGTGTGCTGGGATATTGTCTGGGTGTTCCTTTATTCGTGGTATCTAGGCCTTCTCCTGCTTGCGCTAGGGCTTTTGCTGATGATATTTATGGGGACCAGGCTGTTTCTCGTACTGGCAGTCTAGGGGTGTTCAGGAAAAACCGAACCGTCAAACCGAAAAACCGCATTTTTTTAGGTTCGGTTAACCGAACCGTAATGCCCAAAACGGTTCGGTTAACCGAACCGTAATTAAATAGTTTTCACGGTTCGGTTACGGTTCGCTATTTAAACTTCACGGTTAACCGAACCGAACCGTTTTGGGAAAAACAAAGGCCTTAATTTCTGGGCTTCCTACTCAGCCCAAACCAAAAACCATTCTCAGAATCTCAGCCACTCAAATTCAACAAAACCCTAAAATCCCTTCTCCATTTCTCATTTACCTAAATCCCCAAAATCAAATTTACCTAAATCCATTCGCCGCCTTCTCACGACTCACGTTTTCGCCGCCTTCCTCCTCTTTGCCGCTTTCTCGTTGTCTCTCCGTCTCTTTCTTGGTGTCTCGCCGCCTTCCTTCTTCTTCGTTGTAAGTTTTTTTGATATTCATTTGATAATATTCATTTGATTGATGAATATTATAACAGTCTCGCCGTCGTAGTTTTATGTGTTTTTTTATAT
The DNA here is from genome assembly GCA_022085475.1 of Heliosperma pusillum. Classification (NCBI taxonomy): domain Eukaryota; kingdom Viridiplantae; phylum Streptophyta; class Magnoliopsida; order Caryophyllales; family Caryophyllaceae; genus Heliosperma; species Heliosperma pusillum. The sequence continues at coordinate 64,295 of JAIUZE010009403.1, read as the reverse complement.
GTTTGTTAGTTCTTCTTCGTTCGTTTTCGTTCGCCGTCGCCGCTCATGTTCTTCTTCCGTTCGGTTTCGTCGCCGTCGCCGTCGACATATCTTTGCAATCTTTACTCTTTAGTACTCTTTCTTCATTTGATTGTTTGCTTGTTTATGTGTTTCTAATCTTCTATGGTCAATTGGTCATTTGATATATAATATACAGTAATTGAATTAAATATATCAAAATTAAATTGCTTTAAAACGGTTCACAAAGTCTCTTTGGTTTCATATAAATTGCTTTAAAACGGTTCACGGTTAACCGTAAAACCGAACCGTTTTGTTCGGTTAACCGAACCGAAATAAACCGTATCAAACGCTTCGGTTTAGGGTCGACTTGCAGCCGAACCGTATATTCGGTTAACCGTACAACGGTTCGGTTCGGTTAACCGAACCGCGAATGAACACCCCTAACTGGCACTGTGGGTGTTAAGCATCGGCATAACCTTGTCCGTGACACCTTATTCGACATCTGCTATAGGTCTGGTATTTCTACGGGTAGGGAGGTGGATATCGGTTTAGTTGACGGACAGGGCGGCTCTCTTCGTCCTGCGGATTTACTGCTCTATTCTTGGGACAAAGGACGCGACGTGTGTGTTGATTTGACTGGGTCCTCTCCCTTGACACAGACTGGGATGGCTGATTTTGTGCCGGGACAGATTGTTACTGATGCTGCGCAGCTCAATTGTGCTAAGTATAGGGATTTGTGCGGGGCTGCTGGTTATGGTTTCCTACCCTTCTATTTCTCTTCGCTTGGGGAGTTAGGTTCGGATGCTGTTGACTTGCTTAAGCGGATCCAGAAATTCTCGGTATCTCAGGATGATGGGGCTCGGGTGGCCGCTTATATCTTTACTTGACTTAGTTTTTCTATAGCTAAGGGGGGTGGGGGCTCAGATTGTCTCTCGGCTCCCCACCAATTTCTTGTAAACTTTTCATTTTATTTTAAAGAAAGTTGCGCGCATCTTAAAAAAAAACAAAAAAAAAAAAAAAAATAATAATAATAATAATAATAGCTTGGGTCAGACTATGAAGAGGAGGACTTACCGTTGTGTGATGGGGTATCGCCTCGGTGTTCCGTTATTCGCGGTATCTAGGTCATGTCCTGCTTGCTCTCGGGTTTTTGCTGATGATGTGTATGGGACCACGCTGTTTCTTGTGCTGGTACTGTGGGGGTTAAGCATCGACATAACCTCGTTCGTGACACCTTATTTGACATCTGTTATAGGTCTGGTATTTCTGCGGGTAAGGAGGTTGATATCGGTTTGGTTGACGGGCACGACAGATATCTTCGTCCTACGAATTTGCTTCTTTATTTCTGGGACAGAGGGCGTGATGTGTGTGTTGACTTAACAGGGTCTTCCCCCTTGACTCAGACTGGGATGTCCGATTTTGTGCCGGGACGGGTTGTCGCCGATGCTGCTCAGCGCAAATGTGCTAAGTATGGGGATTTATGCGCGGCTGCTGGCTATGGTTTCCTACCCTTCTCTTTCTTTTCGCTTGGGGAGCTGGGCTCAGATGTTGTTGACTTGCTCAAACGGATCCAGAAATTCTCGGTATCTCAAGATGCTGGGGCTCGGGTGGCCGCTTATATTTTTGCTATAGTTTTGGTGTAGGTAAGGGGGTGGGGGCCCCGATTGTCTCTCGGCTCCCCACCAACTTCATGCAAACTTTTCATTTTATTTTAATGAAAGCTGCGCGCATCTTAATAAATAAAAAATAATAAAAAATAATAATAATAACAACCTTGTTCGTGACACCTTATTCGACATCTGCTATAGGTCTGGTATTTCTACGGGCAAGGAGGTTGATATCGGTTTGGTTGACGGACACGACATATCTCTTCGTCCTGCGGATTTGCTACTTTATTCCTGGGACAGAGGGCGTGATGTGTGTGTTGATTTGACAGGGTCTTCCCCCTTGACTCAGACTGGGAAGTGCGATTTTGTGCCGGGACGGGTTGTCGCTGATGCTGCTCAGCGCAAATGTGCTAAGTATGGGGATTTATGCGCGGCTGCTGGCTATGGTTTTATACCTTTATCTTTTCTTTCGCTTGGAGAGTTGGGCTAAGATGCTGTTAACTTGCTCAAGCGGATCCAGAAATTCTCGGTATGGCAGGATGCTGGGGCTCGGGTGACCGCTTATATTTTTACTAGACTTAGCTTTGCTGTAGCTAAAGAGGTGGGGGCTCATATTGTCTCTCGGCTCCCCATCAACTTCATGTAAACTTTTCGTGGTCGGGGTGATATAGTTACGCCTGCGGATTGTGGTGATGGCATCGTTAGCTTTATTATTCATGGACTCATGGTATCCCTAGACCTCCGGCTCCGTCTCACTCGGTCCTTTCATCTGATGGTGGGGTGGAGTTTGTTCAGTAGTCTGTATCTTCGCTTGATCGTTTATTTTCTTTGGGCCTTCGCACCGTGAAATCTATTCCTCCTAAGTGTCGTCTTGGGTTTGCTCGGGTTTTGAAGGGGGTCTTGGATGATGTGGCTGACTCTCCCGGTGACCTCTCCTTATGGGTTTGTTTGCTTGTGTTGCCTCTTTGTCTGCTTAAGACTTTCGTTCCTAGGAGTAATCTTGAGTGTAGGATTGCTGTTAGGCGACAGCGTCAGGAGGAGAGTATTACTAGGCCTATTCTTGCTTAGGGGGTACTTGGAGGGGGTTTGCAGCTTTTGCAGGAGTGTTTGGCTGAGGTTCCTCCTTCGTTTCACGTGGAGAAAGACCTATATTTGAGTGAGCTTAACCTCCGCCAGTGTCGGCGGAAGATTAGTGATGGTCATTATACTGCTGTTGTTAGGGTGCTTTCTTTCTCTGGCGTCGCTCCTACTCTGATGCCACTCTTGGTGCTTTGCGATTGAAACATCCAGTCGCCCGATCTCCTTCACTGTCTTCTTTGCCTATAGATCATCATTCTCTTGTTGCCTCTTTTGCAGTGGTTTTGGATATGATTCATGGTTTCCCGCGTGACACTTCTTGCGGGAGGGATGTGCTTCGTGCCCAACTACTTATGGACTGTTTGAGTGGTGCTGCTGTGGTTGTCTCTGATGATTTGATCGCTTCTATTACTAGGGTGGTTAATCTTTTTTTATAGGGTCGGTGCCCTATATCTCTTGGTGAGTACATTGACAGTGTTCCGCTCACGCCGCTTGTTAAACCGGGTGGGGGTGTTCGTCCTATCGCTGTTGGCACTGTCTGGAGACGTCTTGTCTCTAAGGTTGATGCTTGTCTGGTTGGTCCTTCTTTGTCTGCTTATTTTGCTAGCCTTCAGTTTGGGGTCGGGGTGTCCGGTGGAGGAGAGGCTATCTTGCATGCCTTGAATCGGCTCATTGAGGCCCGTGGTGGTGATGTAGGACTTTCTATATTGCTGGTTGATTTCCAGAATGCTTTCAACCTTGTTGATCGTGTGACTATGCTACAGGAAGTCCGTCGTCGTTGTCCGGTTCTTTCCCGTTGGGTGGAGTTTTGTTACTCTAGCCCTGCCCATCTTTATTATGGAGAGCAATTTTTGTGGTCTTGTCAGGGTGTCCAGCAGGGTGATCCTTTAGGCCCTTTACTTTTCGCTTTGGTTTTGCATCTCTTTGTGTGAAAAATCCGAGACTCCTTTGATCTTACTATGCAGGCATCGTATTTGGATGATGGCACCATTGTTGGGGACACTCTGGAGGTGGGAAGAGTTTTGGATTTGATTATGGCAGATGGGCCTCGTTTCGGTCTCCATCTTAATGTGGCTAAGACTGAGGTCTTTTGGCCTATTGAGGATCCTCGAAGTCGGCTACCCGGTGTTTCCCCCTACTATTGCTCGGCCCTTGCGTGGTGTCTCTGTTTTGGGTGGACCTATCAGTACTTGTCCTATTTTTGGTAGTGAGCTTGTGGCGAGGAGAGTGACTAAGACCATTGAGCTTATGGACTTAGTCGCGGGGATTGAGGACCCGCAATGCGAGTTGCTTCTTCTTCGAGCTTGTACTGGTATTTCTAAGCTTTTTCTTCCTTTGGTAAGGAATAACGGTATGCTGAGTGCATTTAAAATGGTTTTGGTTTAAAGGGTGGGTTGCCATACCAAGCAATCAAACAAGGGTCTGTGGAGAGGTCACGCCAAACATGAGTAAGGTCGGTTCCTAGTCAAATTCCTAAAGTAGTGAAAGCTCTTGATACTGACATGAGTATGTATCGCGGTATGGTTGACGTCAATTGTTATCCATCCTTAGGTCCATATAGGAATTTGGACCGTCCAGACAGCACGATTGGTGGAAATGGGTTGGGTTAGGCCTAGGAAGGCCGAATAAAACGACCTAAGAATGTTGAGTAATGAAAACCGACAACTGTCTCGTGCAAACTATTCCTTAACCTTGTTCAAGTTTCACCATGGGTAACACGTAAGTGTATGATCCGCAGCGGAGTCGCCAAACAATGGTACACGACGCGGGGATCACAAGAGGAACAAGCGTAGAAATACGCATTTGTGGAGTCGCCACCAATTTTATGGGAAATTGGAATCGTTCGAATACTTTATGCCATGTCAAGACACAAAGTAATGACATGAACACTAAGAACTCGTTACCCTTAGCATTATATGTCTAGAATGACTCTCGTGGACGCCAAAGAACACGGATGTTCACAGAGATCCGGAGTAAGGGGTGAGGGTACGTATTAGGAAGCTCTTTAATCAAACACCTAATCCCGCCCGCCTCGATAGCGGCCTCTACTAATGATTAGGGAAATCGTTCGTATTTGATATGTTATCGATTATATGCATGCAATGCAACATCCAACATTTTAATCCTAGCATGTGAATTAGACTATGTCGGTGAACATGTAATTAGCACTGAATTATGTCGAAATTGGGTTTAGAATTAATTACATATGAGAGGAAAGCAAAATCATACAATTACAATGAATAAAATAAAACTACAACGGATTACATGATCTACGTCAGAAATATATCCAAAACGCAGATTTGAAGAAAAGAAAAGATTTGAAAACTAAAGGATAGAGCGATAATACGACTAATAGTTAATTAATTACATAATTGAAGCTACGTCAAAGCGAGAACGGAAGTTCAGGGGCATAAGTCAACCCAGAACAGACACATCAACAGTTGCGTTCTCTGGAAAAAGCACATGGTTTATTGCATCTGTTCTTTAGTTGAATTCTGACTCTGAAGTCAGAATCGCGACTAGTTAATGTTGTTTTGTATATTTACAATGGACTATTGACCTATGACTCGAGTATAAGTGGTTTAACATATTAATTACTATAATTTGTATCAACAATGAATCCAGAGACTTGATATGAACGAATCGAATCTCTAAAACCCGACTTGATTTGAAGACGAAAACCCGCTAATATTGAATTATTAGGGATCTGAGTCAAGATCAAACGTTTTATATGAAAGATGAATACGATTTACGGTTTATAAACAAAGAAAATAACATAAGAAAGGAAGAAAAAGAAGAGCAGTAGCAGGGCAGCCTCTGGAATAAGAACAACTAAATTCTGGGATGAGAATGCATACTGCGAGTATCATAGAGGCAAAGGACATGATACTGAGAAATGCTACAAATTGAAGCATGTCATCCAAGATAGGATCGAAGACGGTCGTTTACCCATATCTCCTAGAAGCAAGCCTAACAATACACAGAATCCTCTTAGAATTCTGATGATTACAGATGAAGAATCCACATTGGGTTGTTCACACTTCATCTCCCCAGTCGTAAATTAGATTCATATGTTGGAAGATGAAGGAAGATATTCCGCCATTTCTCCTACCATCAACGACTTTATCGCATGGGCTAAGAGTGTTAGTAGGCAAATTTTATTGCTTGAAACCATTGTAACATCCCTACGCACTCCAAGCACCACGCCCCAAGAAAGTATACCACGAGTTCCAGTTCTATCTCAAGTGTCTACGATGCAAGAGGTGATCACAACATGTGATAATCTAGTCGAGCGAACAATCACTTTGGAAGCCGAAATCGTCAGATTAAGAGAACTCAATAACATCAACGGAATTTAGGCCGGTGACGATGAGGATGAATCGAAACATCATCAAGTCATAGATGGTGAAGATATAGTCAAGAATAACAAAGATCAAGATGTAGACTATCTTACTCGTTCAGGACGTCCTTATCAAAATGTCTCTCAGAATGGTCCTACCATTAATGGTTCAGTTGCTAACACCAATGTCGTCACCTCAAATGATGGCGAAAGTATGTCTACCGACCATCTACTGAAACAACTACAGAAGACAAAGGCTGATCTTTCAGTTTAGCAGTTAGTTCCGTGTTCATTTCCCCATCGCTAAGCTTTATTACAAGCATTGACAAAACTGAATGTAGCGCACGACTCTACACCTAATGACGTAGTCAACTTGGTCCTCCAAGACTCAATTAAGCTAAGTATCCCAGTTACTTTCTCAAATGAGGATTTACCTTGGTAGATGATGGCTCCGTAGTCAACGTCATACCACTAAAAACAGCACGTAAGTTGGGCATGGAAGAATCAGATTGGGCTCCTACCAACCAAGGTGTTCGAGCATATGATGGAACACGGCGTAAGGTAGTAGGGCTAGTCAACCTCACTATCGCCACTAGGCCAATGAGCGAAAGGCCAACTTCCATATTGTGGACATCAAAGAATCCTTTATTATACTTCTAGGGAGGCCTTGGATTCACGCTTCTAAAGCAGTATCATCCACCCTACACCAGAAGATCAAAATTACTCTAGATGGCAAAGTAGTGACGATCACTTCGTCACCTATCAAGGCCGTAATAGAGAAACTGTCCAACAACCAAGTAGTCACAGATCCAGTATATGAGCTTGGAGGATTTCAGAGCATAAATCTCGTAGAGAGTGAACTGGCACCTCTATACTTCGACCCATATTCCAACTTAGAGGTCAACCATATACTCAATTCCCAGGGATACTTCCCAGGAATGCCATTGAACTGCATCGAGAAAAGCACCTTTGCACCTTACAAAGAAGGGAATTCCGGAAAGATACCATTAGGATTGGCATACAAACCCACAAAGGAAGAAACTCTGGAAATGCTTATTCAAGTCCAAAATCGTAAAAGTAGAGGAATCCAGATGCAACCTTATCTGCCTACTCTGAATGGATACATCGTTAGGGAGGGGAGTCAAGAATACTTTCACGGATTTCCCGAACCGTGGCACTATAGGGTAATACAATTAGCTGGAATCGAGGTCTTCTACGATTGCTACTTTATCCCCTTAGAAACGGTTCATGCCGTCAAAACCCGTCAAACACCTTGTTTAGACGAACAAGTCGTTAGTCTCCTGTTTGGGGAGGATCGATTCATCAGAGCTGCACAGGATGAGATCATTACCATGATACTTTAGGACGATCATTTCAGTCCTACAGCGTTGATCAGCGACGCTGGCTCAAATCAGCCGAAAGGATGGACAAACTCGATCAAGTGGACTAACAATCAAGGAAAGCTCTTCCAGATCACTACGGGAGAAGGAGAGATGTTCAAAGAAGAACCTGGAGATAACGAATTCGAGTTAGAGTCGGAGTCGGAGTCGGATTCAGAGTCTGAGTCTAGCAAAGTTCCTAGAGAGTCTACTCATGTCATCACTCCTCATCCCTTTGTTCCTCCTAGCATAGCATCGAATAATAACAACAGCTTAGGGAATGTCCCAAAAGTTGTTCCCTTACCGCCACTAACTACTGAACAAATGGCCTATTTGTTTCAGCTATTTTCAAAATTTAATATGAATAAATCAGATTCTGCTTACTCTTTGTGTTTTTCTGAATGTAATTCTATTTACGATGATAATGAGGATGATCATGACCTAGACTCAATCGAATTACCTCCCTATATAATTAAATAAATATTACAAGAGGGGGAAGGGGCACCAGTTATAGAAAATACCGAACCCATCGACATAGGGACCGAACTAGAAACCCGAGAACTTAGGATAGGGACAACCTTAAACCCGACCGAAAGGGCCAGTTTCATCGACCTCCTACAAGAGTTCAAAGACGTTTTCGCTTGGTCTTACAAGGATATGCCAGGGATCGATGCAGATATGGCAGAACACCGAATTCCAATCAAAATAGGTTTCAAACCTGTAAAGCAGAAGCTTCGTCGAATGAGGACTTAATGGGCTCTTAAGATCAAAGAAGAGTCGATAAGCAATTCAAAGCCGAATTCATCAAATTTTACGAGTACTCTGACTGGGTGGCTAACATAGTCCCTGTACCAAAAAAGGATGGGCGAATCCGGGTTTGTGTTGATTTTAGAGACTTAAACAAAGCAAGGCCCAAAGACAACTTCCCTTTACCACATATCAACATATTGGTAAATAATACAACAAATCACGCGTTGTTATCCTTCATGAATGGGTACGCCGAGAATAATCATATCAAAATGGCCAAGGAAGATATGCACAAGACATCTTTTGTCACTCAGTGGGGCACATATTGCTACACAGTTATGCCATTTGGGCTAATTAATGCCGGAGCTACATATCAACGTACCGCGACTACATTGTTACATGATATGATGCATAAGGAAGTAGAGGTGTACGTAGATGATATGATCATCAAGTCCAAAGACTGAAAGGGACACATCGACAACCTTTACAATTTTTTCCTCAGACTGCGCAAATACAACATGAGACTCAATCCTCAGAAATGTGCATTTGGAGTAACATCAGGCAAACTTCTGGGATATGTCGCCAGCCATAGGGGAATAGAAATTGATCCATCCAAGATCAAAGCCTTAATCAAAATGCCGCGACCCCAAATAGAGAAAGAGGTTAAAGGATTCCTGGGCAAGGTAAAATATGTGAGCCGGTTTATATCGAAACTCACTATGATCTGCGAACCTATTTTCAAAAAGCTAAAGAAAATAGATCCTACCATATGGGATGACGACTGTCAAAAAGCATTTGACATGGTTAAGGAGATATTGGCTAAGCCAGCAGTAATAATGCCTCCCCAAAGAGATCAAACTCTTGGTTTATATCTCACAGTCACAGAAACAGCCATGGGGGCTGTGCTTGCACAAATAGTTGGAGAAGAAGAAAGAGCTATCTACTACCTTAATAAGAAGTTCTTAGAAGCTACGCCACTATATGCTTAGCTACTCTGTCACAGTGTACTCTAAAATGGACTCCGTCAAATACCTCTTCGAGAAACCCATTCTCAACGAACGTTTGGCAAGATGGACCTTAATGGTCTCATAGTTCGATCTCAAATATATACCTCTGAAAGTCATAAAAGGACGCGCCGTGGCTGAGTTTTTCGCAGATAATCCTATCAAAGATGCTCAAGCATTAGACATGTGGTCATTTCTAGACGAAGACATACTACAGACTTGTGCAGACTCCTGGGACCTTTATTTTGATGGCGCATCCAACTTAAGAGGATTTGGAGTAGAAATATTTCTTATTTCTCCTGAAGGTGAGCATACACCACTATCTGTCAAACTCAACTTCGAGGTGACAAATAACGCAACAAAATATGAAGCTTGCCTCATTGGACTACAAGCAGCAGTCGGGTTTAGGCATTAAGAATCTTCGAGTCCATGGAGACTCTTCCTTGATCATTAATAAAGTTACCGGATCATGGAAAATTGGAAGTGAAAGTCTAGAACCCTATTAGGCTAGGATAGATCAGGTCGCCCAATTTTTTGACCAAGTCACTTATCTACATCTACCTCGCAAAGAGAATCAATTTGCAGACGCTCTTGCGAAATTTAAAGCTTTGATCAACATGCCAGACAACATGATCGAAATGCCCTTATGCATCGAACGGCAATCAGAGCCAGCCTACGTGCACCAACTTACTAAAGAAGAAGAAAGCCCGGAGGAACCCTGGTTCCATGTCATTCTAAACTTCAAACTCAATGGTACATACCTTCCAGAAACAGAAAAGAGAGGACAACGCGCCATACGCCTCCTAGCCGCCCACGCCTCCTAGTCGCTCAATACCTCCTCCTGCAAGGAGTGTTGTACAAAAGAACACCTCTTGGTGTCATCTTGTGTTGTCGTGATCGTTCACAAGCACAAAAAGTAATGTAAGAGGTTCACGATGGAGAATGCGGTCCCCACATGAGTGGAACCATCATGACGGCAAAGAAAATCACACGTCTAGGATACTACTGGACGGCAATAGAGTCAGATTGTATTAAGTACGTCAGACACTGCCATAATTGCAAAATCTTCGGGAATGTGCATCATGTTCCTCCATCGATGCTTTACACCATGACATCTCCTTGGCCATTTTCTGCTTGGGGAATTGACATCATTGGAAAGATCACCCAAGCCAAAACAGGAGGTCACTGCTTCATTTTGGTAGCTATCGATTACTTAACCAAATGGGTCGAGGCAACATCTTACACTAGTCTCAACGCTAAAAATGTGGCAAAGTTCATACAAACCAATATTATCTACCGATATGGTTGCCCACATGAAGTCATCATTGATAATGGATCACACTTCCAGGCTGAGACTGAGCAATTTCTAGTCAAATAAAAAATCAAGCATCATCATTCCTCGCCTTACATACCTCAGACTAATGGCGCAGTAGAGGCAACTAATAAGAATGTCGTCACAATCCTTAAGAAAATGATCGACAATTACCGCGATTGGCCAAGCAAAATACCCTTTGCGTTATGGGGCTATCACACCTCAGTTAGGACACCCACTGGGGCCACTCCTTTCTATTTAACTTACGGGATGAAAGTTGTAAAACCAGTAGAGCTGGAAATCCCATCTCTACGTATTCTTTTGCTAGAAAATCAAATTTCGGAAGCTGATTGGAAGAGAGATAGATGTGATGAACTCATCCTCTTGGACGAGCGAATACTGCGCGCATTACATAATGTACAGACATATCAGGCACTTATCAAACGAGCCTTTAATAATTGGGTTAAGTCCAGAAACATCAAAGAAGGGGGCTTGGTGCTCAAATGAGTCAAAGCTTTCTTACTTGTTGATCCACGAGGAAAGTTCAAACCTAACTGGGTTGGGCCTTTCTTAGTCAAATCCATACTCTCAGGGGGTACGGTTAAAATCACAGATTTAGATGGGAACGAATTCGCTAACCCTACCAGCCTAGACCAATTGAAACAGTACTACCCCTAGCATAGGTCAAACAAACAACACAAACGCGACTCGCGTAACCCACGTGCCGTTCATGCGACACGAAATAAAACCGGCCCCTGGCCAGATAAGATTAATGTCGCTATGTTTTTGCATTTTTACATTCGGATATCCTCATGTCATCAAATAAACTGAATTGTACTTCTTTTGGGAGTAAGCAAGGCACATGCCACCTTTTTCTTAGTTCATTATAAGCTCTTGTTTTGAACAATTATTCTCTTACATTTTTCGAACTACGCGCATGGTTTGATTTCATTTTTTCTAATGAATACGTAGGCAATCCTTCACAGGAATCAACCCGCCATCATTTTAAATGTAAATAGAAGGACATTTGCATTTGCATTTGAAATTCGACAAGAATAATAAAAGAAAATCTCATTAGTTTCTTAACTAACTTAAATCTTTTTATTCATTATTCCTTAATAATAGTAATACGCTACATACATAAAATAAATGCTGAAATAAACAAATAAAAAACTAGGCTAGGATTCGAAAAACTCCGCCATTTATTACAACTCAAATAATAATAAATAATATAACGTGACTAAGGCTATTCTTCCATCTTCCCCTTGCCTTTATCACCCTTGTCATTCTTTTTGTCTCGACCACGAGCCGGACGCTCTTGTGCTATCTCAGACTTAATCACCAATGGTCTTTCTCGCGGTCTAGCATCACCATTTTTATCCATGTCCATCCTCGCGGCAGGAATAGTTTTTGGTTTCTTCGCTGGATGAACAACTAGGAATCCGGCTTCTTCTTCCCCTTCAGTCAGATACTTTTCTTTCTCTTTAGCCGCTTCGCGGATCTTGTAGTCTACAGGCTCACGTTTCCTCAGTTTCTCACGCTCTTCAGGGGTACTAGCCTTTCCTCATTGCAAATATGAGCAAGACACCCATAACGAGCCAACTGGAACGGGTATGAACCACATGTTCCTCTAAACCCACCTAGTGGCCCATTCTGGACAGGACTCTACATTATGAGCCAGGGCAGTCTGGGGAACAGTATAAAGCCTCAAAATTTTCTGTTTAAGGCCCACTTGCCTCAACAATCTCTCTAGAAATATACATACCATAAATTCCAAGCCAGGAAGGCGAACTGACCGAGTAGAATCCAGAGATGATACCCAGTGACTGACCTGAGATGCCACCATGGCACGATCCATGGGATCAGCGGACCACGTTCATTCTTCAGCTTATTTTCCCAATAGTTGTATATCTGGGTAAAGTCCACCATGTAGAGTCTGGTTCTCATAGTAATTGATCGAGCACGATATCCTGACACATTAACTAGGGGCTCGATCAGCCTCAGCCGTTCCATCAGCCATATTTGCAGCAAAGAAAAAGAACATGTCAAAAAAAAGACGAAAAAGAAAGAAAGAAAAAAAGACGACAAAGAAAAAAAAAGGAAAAAGAAAAAAAAAAGGTGATCACCTGCAAGATGATGGGACCGCCCAGATATGGAAATTCTCGATTCGCCTTTCTATTATCCAGTCCAAGAATGATCTCTCCTAGATAAAGGCATGCTGGGCTCTTGCGCATCTCCTTTTGTTCCACCAAGTTCAAGAAAAGAGGGTCCCCTCTCATCTCCTTATCAACATGGCCCTGCAAGATATAGCAATGCAGAAGGCAAAATCCAAAGGCTCTGCGCCTCTCAGCATATGATATAGAAGGGTTCTCCCTATTTATGAATCGATCAACAAAATCGTGCATACGAACGCCTTTCGAGGTCACATAACCATCTACCTCATTCTTGTTCAATCCAAGAAAGTCCCTGAATTTATTCTTATATCCTTGGGAGCTAAGGGGTATAGCTAGTGCATCTTTAGGGTCCCATCCTCCAATGACAACTATTTCTTCAAGAAAGGGACAAATATCGCCTCTAGGAAAGGCAAAAACATGCAAATTCGGGACCCAATATTCAAGGCAAGCATCCAAGAAAGGCCTCACACCCTTCACCAATTTTAGGCTCAAGATCGATGCTAGATTGAAAGCACCCATATCATGTTTCTCTACATTTGTAAACTCATTCGTCCACCCTTTAAGACGGTTTTGATAAGCAACCATGATTGTGAAAGTTTTTGTGATTAGAGAGATTTTGTGTGATAGACGGAAGAATTGTATGCAAAATAGCTCCCCCGACATATCAATTTATACTATTCGCTCGTTCCCAATTTCAGTCGAGAACGGACTCACCCAGGAACTGTCGCAGCTCTTATTGCGCCTCTTCCCCTGGTCTTTTGTTCTGATTTACAACTTTGGATCTATCCTAATTTACGTCCGATTCCCATACGATTTGGATTTGGTAATACGCCGAATTTCCATAGTATTGGATTTCTTAATCCTTATCGGGTTTGCTTTTCGAGACGGAAATCGACATTGCCACCAAACGAGCACATTTAATCATTTTCTTTCTTTCATTTTTTAGGGAATCATTTCCAGACATTTTCTACAATTTCTTTATATACTTACATTTCTTTTAAAATTTCTTTTTTTTAGGGAGTAGCCCTCCATACCATCCGGTCATTTTTGCGCATTTTTGCACTTTTCATTTTCATTTTGCGCTAGTTTAGGCGACCAATATGCAACATGTAAATTATGTGAATTCTATGTGATTTTCGGCAGTATGACGGCAGAAACCGTCGTCTACCAAACCTGTTTCTTAGACTAACCTGCAGGAACAAGAACACCCAATAATAAATGCACTCAGGCCATCGGATACAATCAAAAGAAGGCATGTACATACTTCAAACTGGGGTCTCCCGCCCGAAAATAAAGTCATCATCCGAAGCGTACAAAAATATTCCAAAATGTACAAAAAAAGTCAAAATAAAAAACAGAAGGCGACTAAACCTCATTGCCACCCAGCTCGGCTACAGTCTCCTCAAGAGCGGCGATCTCGGCGTCCCTAACCTCCATCTCTCTCAACAAACGAGCAATCTTCTCCCGGGACTCCGCCAACTCCCGCTCTAAGTCTCTCTGTGAAGAAATGCCTCATTTCAGTCATTTCATTTCAAAAATACAAAAATATACAATAGGATGGAAAGAGACTGAGAGGTTCATACATGTCGGTCCCAGCCACCTGAGAGCGCCTCAACCGCCGTAGCCCGCAGCTGGTTGGCTACCCTCCATAACGCTACGTGCTGAGATAGTACCGCCTATATTCAAACATAAGTGAAGATAAAATCAAATGCATTCCTATGCAATGAAGATAATAAAGATAACCAAAATTAGAGGCTTACCCTCCTCACTAGATGCTGCCGCTCCTCCAAGCCGGCATCGGTTACCGCTTTACTAAAGTCGCGGGGCTCCGAGCTCGCCGTGAAACCATTCGCGTCGGTGTACTCTAGCACCTCGGGGTAAGCTGGGGGCTCGACGCCCGCCACCTTGATCTCCTGCAAGGATCAAATGGCTCTTTAATTGACGATCGTTCGTCACTTTTCAAACCATATCAAAAACTTAACAAGCATTGCTTACCACGATCGGCCAGTACGTAAGTCTCCGGTGAACGAACCCGGAGTACTCCTCCTCAGGAAGAAGGAGGGCGTCCCCACTCATGCCAGCCAAGTCAGCCTCTCTCTTAGCGTCAGAAGGTTCCCTAAACATCGACCCTGAAGGATCGATGGGAACCGTGAAGGTGTCACGAGAGCACTGCCGAGTGAAACGCTCACCCAAGTACCACACAGGTCCCATGGGCATCCTCAGCAATAGCCGACTCGAGCTCCTAGGACGCAAGACCTCGGCTACAAAAGCCGGAGCATCCTGGTAGTCCCCCCAAGGTCTGGGAACCCACTAAAACGAAGAAACAAAGGGGTCATTCCTATGATCATTTCCAAATAAAAGATAGTAAAGAACGAATCAAAGATACTTACGTGCTCCAACTGCGGGGCATTCACGCCCCTCCGACAAATATCGTAAGAACGCTGACTCTGCCTACGACACACCACCCAGTCCCTCACGGCTGGGTACGCCCTCGGCTCTGGCTCTATCCTGTTGGGCGCGAAACCCGGAAAGTAAGAGTACACCCAAGCCTGTAGATGAAATATAAATCGTTCTGTAACAATGCAATACAAAATATTGATTGATAAGGGTAAAGTCGCGTCACCTTAATCAAAGTAATCCTAATTCACTACTAACTAATAGACTGCGGTAAGTAAGGTATCAAATCCACAGGGAGGCGGTAGTAATCTAATCTGTTAAACTAGGTTCGTCTTTTATAGGAACAATTTCGTGGGTTTTTTATTTGTGTTTCTAAACTAATAGCAAACAATAACAATATAAGGTTGAAATAAGTAAGATTAAAGGGTCTAGGGTCTCAGGTTCACTATGATTATTATTCAGGGTAAGGGTGTAATCATCTATAATGCAATAAAGTTATCTAAGGTCACAAGCGGTCGATTCAATTATTCCCTTTAGATCTACAATTTAACATGCAATCGCTATCATTAAACGAGTTCTATTCAATTATCGTAGCCTATCTTAGTCTTACCCGGTCGGTGTTAATCCTAATTCGCGAGATTAGTTAACTAATCTTGGCCAGTAATCAAACAACTAGAATTAAAACGATAATCAAACGATAACAATGCAATTGGAATTCAATTAATTAGTCTACCCCTTGTAACAATCCTAGATCCCCTTTCAACCCTAGATAAGAATTTAGCTACTCATAACGATATCAATAACAACGATAATAAATAAAGTAAACATGATTAACAATAAGGAAATGATTAACAAAGAATAATTAAAGAATTAGAAAGTAACTAATTGAATAACAAAGGAAGATTAAAGAATACCGATTACAAGTTTGCACTAAAGACAATAGTCTTGATGAATGAATCCAGCCGTAAAGCAAACAAAACTTGAGTTTCTAATATTAAAGCGTACCCTAATTGTGAAAGACGAGTTTTCCTTTTATAATAAAATCTAATTAACTAGGTGAAACTAATTTAGGAAAGCCGAAAGATGTCAAACACTGGGTTGCTCGATTGAGCAAAGTGATGTTGCTTGATCGAGCATCCTTCAGCCCGACTCGATCGAGCAAGGCAGTGGTGCTCGATCGAGCATCCCTTCAGATGGCTCGTTTCTTCGTTTTTATTCATTTCTTCTCCATCGCTCTCGATTCCCGTGCCTAACCTTCTACGATCTGACTTCGCCATGCTCCATAACAACTCAAAAAGCTCCAAATGCATCCAATCTGCATTAAAACATAATAGAAGCGCCATAATCGATATTCTAGCTAAAACAGCATAGAAACAAGCAAGGAAAGACAATAAATCGAGTCATATGTATCTAAGGGAAGCATAAAATATGTAAATAAATAGTGATCATCAAACTCCCCCAAACCAATCCTTTGCTTGCCCCTAAGCAAAGCACTCAACACTATACAAGGACAAACATACAAATGGTGAATGAAAAACTCAAAGCTAATGTTAATGCACATACAAATCCCAAGCTATCCATATCTATAACAAAGTAATGACCAAGTTGTACCAATAAAACGAATTTAAAGGCACGGGAAAGTAGAAACCGCAGCTCATATTCCAAGATTTTACATGATACCGTAGTATAGACAAAAACCAAATACCTTTCAATTTTGCAAGGCTCAATTTGTCTGATTCTCGCGGATTCACTCATGCACTCATAAGTTTATGTAAGGGTGAGGTTTTTAAAGATAGAAAGAAATAGAAACACTCACTCAACCTATTTAACATGCATGCATTCTAATGTGATAGTAATTTCCCCAACTAATACGCATTTGCTATAAAACCAAAGTACATGAATCAAGACAATAAGGGAGGCTAATGGGTGAAGGTATATAAGTGGATTGTGCTAAAGCACGTATGGGAATGTGGGGCTAAGACCGGTAGTCGCAGCGACACTTACCAAAGCAATTCTACAAGACTAGCACAAACCAACACCCGACTAGAGAAATTATCTTAAACTTTGACAACACAAGAGAGATATCGATATTGCTCTCTAAAAATGCATTAGACTCTAGTAAATTCCCTTTCATTATCCCTTGAACAATTTAATGAAGCAACTTATATTTTTTTCTTTCTGTTCTTTTTTTCTTTTTCTTTTCTTTTCTGTTTTTCATATCTTTTTTCTTTTTTTTTCTCTTTTCAAATCTTTTGCTTCATAAAATTTCTCAACAAAGGGAATAAACGGCACAATTGTCAACGTACTTGCTACACCCATTTGATATTCTTTTCTTAATAATATCCCGACCCAACCATAGTAGACAAGTAGAAAAGAAAAAACATGCAACTGCGATTGTCCCGATAAGGTAGGCAAATTCTAGGAATGTAGCTATTAGATGAGTTATAAAACAGGATACAAAAGGTTTAAGTGGGCTAAACATAAAGAACTCAATAATAAGGGTAATAATCAAGTCTTTTTGGCTATGTGAGGCTCATTTGAAGAAAAAGAACCGCCTTTCCTCATGTACTTTATCAAAAGAATGCGTAAAAGTATCAAGAAACTAATGTCGCACTTATGCAGTTTGATGTTACATATTTCACAAGGAGTACCACACTCAAGCCTAAAGAGAATGAGACCAGTTTATTGATGTTCCTGGCCTAGGAAGCTCTATAGACCTCAGAATTTTAAGTGGTTTACCAACTAAAATTGGCCAAATCTAATTAGCATAAGGTATGTCAAAAACGGTCAAGACTTGTTCTATGAGCTTTGTTTTCAAAAGTATTAAGTCAAAACAATGTACATGGACAACTTATTTGGGATTCAAATGCAGAAACAATGCAAGTTATCATCATTTTTATTCAACTTTACCAAGACTCAACCTAATAAAATAAAAACATGTTTTTTTTTGGATTTTGTAAATTTTTCAATTTTTATGATTTTTTTTTTCTTTCACACAACGGAAATAAACACACAACATAAATAAAGACACTCCCCCAAACCTAAATGTCACAATGTCCTCAGTGTGACGCTAACAGCACAGCAAGCACACAACAACCAACATCAGCAACCTAAAGGACACAACTAACAAAGGGAAATGGGGAATAGCTAAAAGAAAATACAATAAAAGAACGTACAAGGATAGATAATACCAGCTTTTATATACATAGCCTCCCCCAAACCAGCTGCAAAATGGGGGCGTAGTGACCAGCTGTCACTACTGCTCATCAGCACCATCATCATCATCATCATCTCGCTGAGCAGCACCAGAAGAAGAGGCCCCAAATGGCCCACCAAACCCACCAACCGGAGCATCCGGTCGGATAGGAGTATACCACGAATGACCCAGGCAACCATAATCATGACTAAACTCCTAGGAAAACTGATGACGAGTCACCTCATAATTATCGAACACACCACTCTTGTCACCCGGACCTCGATAGTAGCTCGGTGGAGTCCAACCAGCAGTAGCATTAAGATCTGTCCGCATGAGGTTCTCCCAAAGTCCCCTCATCACCAAGCCATTATTAATTCCTTGGTGAATCCTAATCTCCCTCTCCAAGGCCGGATCATAGGTATAAGCAGGTGGAGGGTAAGGGTACGGAGTCGGGGTCGGTGTAAAGTGGGGAGTCGGGGTATAAGCAGATAATGAAGGGGTGATCCGCCGACGAGGTCGGCGTGTCTCCGCCAAGGTGAAAATAAGCTCGGGTGGTACCACATAAGAACGAGGGGGAGGGGTAGCTTCAGTCTCAGGATCATGGGCAAGTAACCGCTCCGTAGAAGGTAGACGGTAACCGGTGTCAGGAAGAGCTATCCATTGAGACCCCCGTACTCGCCACTGAAATTGAGCGTTACCTAACGCATTAATCCAGCACAAAGTGTGGCGCAAGTACTCCTCGTCGACCCTAGGAGCATGTACCTCGATCAAGGGTGTGTACCGACGGTCTCCCCCAAACCCAGCAAGTTGTCTAGCCAACCTAGTGACCAAAGCACCACAATCCAAGGAATGTTGGGTAGGGGATTTGACTCTCCAGAAAACATAACACACTAACCCAACCGGGTGTAACTGAAAAAAATTCTCATGTTGGGGATTGAGGATGGAGGCAAGCAATAAAACCTCATGAGAGTTCAATTTACTAAGATCCTTCCTAGCAAACAGAATAAGGCTAAAGAAACGTAGAAACAACCTTAAACAAGGATGTTGCACATCATTGACAGCCATAGCATTGGCACGTGGGTTAGGAAGACCAGTAAATAGAGAAAAATATTCAACGGCTTGAAAGCGGAAGGAATAGCAATAAAATCAGCAACATCATCACCACGAGAAAGACCCAAATGACCCGCTAACTCATCATAAGACAACTCGAAATACCTATTAAGCAACCAAAAAGACACACTCGTATTTACTTCGTCCCAATCGAAGGAACTAAAGAATTCAAGTGTCAATGGTCGGTTAGAAAGTTCATTCAGGGAGTATAACCCACCAAACCTGATTCGGTCAAACATAGAATAAATTGTATCACCCAAACCAAGGGCATCAAGAATGGTGGGGCATACACATCGAATAGGGTCCATAGAAAGACCCATAAGCATTTGAAACTGATCATGTTGATCTTGTGTGCTGAAAACGATCCATAGGTAAGTCGGGTTATTAGGAATCGCTTGAATTTGAGGTTGTCGGATGAGACGGGGTACCCTAGGGCGCTTACTACTACCTCCTGGTCTAGACATGACGAATTGAAGCAAATAAAGTACACAAACACCACAATATGCTCACAAAGACGGATCTACCAAACCCTAGGTTGAAAAAAATCAAATTTGGATCTAAAAGACAAGTAAGACGGAGCAATTAGCAATGTATGAGCGATTAAATACTAAAGGATGAAGAAAGGAAGCAACAAACAACAATTAAAAGCACACAATCAAAGAATGAGAAGCAAACCCTAGAATTCACGCTTGGGGCAAAATTAGGGAGCAAGAACACCAATTTCTTCAAAAATTGCACTTAAAACAAGTAAAAGGATGTTTGTTGATGATAATAAGATGAAGAATTGATGATTTTGGTGTGTTTGAGAGAGTTTTATGAGGGAATATGGGTGAGAGAGAGAGAACAATAGCCGAAATAATGAAGGAGAAAGAAAGAATTTGGGGAAAAACCTGCTTTTGTGCCTCAATACCGGTCGGACCGGACTCGACTCGATCAAGCAAGTCAGGTCTGCTCAATTGAGCAACCCAGAAAAGTCAGATTTTTGAGTTATGCTTGAGTCTCGGATGACAGGGTGTATGTCTAACTCGATCGAGCACCATGACCTTGCTCGATCGTGCAACCCAAATGCAGGCCTTTTTTTTTCGTTTAATCTTTTTCTCGCTTTTTTTTTCGTTCTTTATGCGACTTCTAATTGTATTACATGCAAGCACTTAATAAAATTGTTATATCTCTCCCTCACCGCACTCTAAGCATAAAGTAGACCGATATTAACTATCCAAACATTAATAACTAAGTTAATTGCTAACGAAAATGGATTTTAAATAAAATTTACAAATGAAATACAATTAAATACCGGGTTCCCTCCCGGCTAGCGCTGGTTTATATCGGTCCCGCATGACCGTGTTACCTCAAAGTCATGGTGAATTATCAAGAGTGAAAAGGTCGACGGCCTCTATCACTCCTATAAATGCTCCATCATAATAGATCTTGAAGCGTTGACCATTGACTTTGAAGGTTTCTCCCTTGTCGGTTTGTAGCGTAACCGACCCAAACTTGTTCACCTCAGTAACTGTGAACGGTCCCGACCATCTTGACTTGAGTTTACCTGGAAACAAACGCAAACGGGAGTTAAATAATAATACTTTATCACCAACTTTAAATTCCCGCTGCACTATATGATTGTCGTGCCACTTCTTTGTCTTCTCCTTGTAAACCCGGGCATTATCATAGGCATGCAATCGAAACTCATCAAGCTCGTTCAATTGCATAAGTCGTTTCTCACCCGCCAGTGAGGGATCCATATTAAGCTCTTTAATGGCCCACATAACCTTATACTCAAGTTCTACCGGTAAATGGCATGTCTTGCCATAGACTAACCGATATGGAGAAGCACCTATTGGAGTCTTAAAAGCAGTTTGGTAAGCCCATAAAGTGTCATCAAGCTTACGACTCCAATCCTTCCTGGATTTACTCACAACTTTCTCAAGGATGGACTTAATCTCCCTATTGGAAACCTCCACCTGGTCATTTGTCTGCGGATGATAACTTAACCCCCGACGATGTGTAACGCCATATTTCTTCAATAAAGTGTTATCATGGCGTTCATTGAAATGCTTCCCTCCATCGCTAATGAGAGCACGAGGAACCCCAAATCGCGGGAATATGATCTTCTGAAATAGTTTAACAACTGCTTTGGCATCGCAAGTGGGAGTGGCAATAGCTTCCACCCATTTGGAGACATAGTCGACTGCTACTAGAATATATTGATTACCATGGGAAGATGGGAATGGCCCTTGGTAGTCAATACCCCAAACATCAAATATCTCAACTTCCAAAATACCCGTTTGAGGCATCTCATGCCTGTGCGAAATATTACCCGTTTTTTGACACGCGTCACAAGAACGGACAAATGTAGTAGCATCCTTGATAATAGTCGGCCAGTAAAAACCCGACTGCATAACCTTAGCAAATGTCCTTGAGGGACCGTGATGACTGCCATAAGGAGAAGAGTGACAATGAGAAAGGATGGCATGTACCTCACCCTCTGGAATACATCGTCGATAAATGCCATCGGCGCACTCCTGGAATAGATAAAGATCATCCCAAAAGTACCGCTTGACATCGTGTTGAAACCTCTTCTTTTGCTGATAAGATTGACCCAGAGGCATAATTCCCCCAACCAAATAGTTGTCATAATCAGCAAATCAGGGAGTCTCCATGGTAATGGCAAGGGGATGATCATCAGCAAACGAATCATCAATGGGGACGGAATCTCCCCCTTCAAACCTTAAACGAGACAAATGGTCAGCAACCACATTCTATGCACCAGACTTATCGCGGATCTCCAAATAAAATTCTTGTAATAACAAGATCCAACGAATAAGCCGAGGTTTGGCTTCCTTCTTAGCTAATAAATATTTAAGGGCTGCATGGTCAGCGTAGACTATCACCTTAGAACCCACAAGATAGGCTCTAAACTTATCTAAAACAAAGACAACCGCGAGTAACTCTTTTTCAGTGGTAGCATAGTTAACTTGCGCATCATCCAATGTCTTATTAGCATAGTAGATTGCATGTAGCACCTTATCCTTCCTTTGCCTCAAAACAGCCCCAACTGCATAGTCACTGGCATCACATATTATCTCAAACGACAAATTCCAATCAGGAGACTGGATAATATGAGCTGAGATTGGAGCTTGTTTAATCCTGTCAAAAGACTTAACACACTCATCAGTAAACACAAACGGGGCATCCATATGGAGAAGCTTAGTCAATGGTTGAGCAATTTTTGAAAAGTCCTTAATAAAGCGGCGATAGAACCCCGCATGACCAAGGAAACTTCTAACACTTTTAACATTTAACGGGTACGGTAATTACTCAACCACTTCCACTTTAGCCTTATCCACTTGCATGCCTCGTCCAGACACCAAATGACCAAGTACCACCCCTTCTGTTACCATGAAGTGGCACTTTTCCCAGTTTAACACAAGATTACTTTTCTCACAACGTTGTAAGACTTTAGTCAGATTAGCTAAACTATCAAAATCGGTCCCATAAACACTGAAGTCATCCATAAAGACCTCCATAATAGACTCGATATAATCAGAAAAAATAGTCATCATACAACGTTGAAAGGTGGTGGGGGCATTACATAACCCTAAAGGCATTCTTCGGTAAGCAAAGACACCATAAGGGCATGTGAAGGTAGTCTTTTCCTGATCGTCAGGATGAATGGGGATCTGAAAGAATCCTGAGTAGCCGTCTAGATAGCAAAAATACTTATGACACGCTAGACGCTCTATCATTTGGTCAATGTAGGGAAGAGGGAAGTGGTATTTCCTAGTAGCTACATTAAGCTTCTTGTAATTAATACACGTCCTCCACCCTGTCACTAGTTTAGTAGATATAAGCTCGTTCTTCTCATTAGTGACAACCGTAGTCCGTCCCTTCTTAGGAACTACTTGAACAGGACTGACCCACTTTGAGTCAGAAATAGAATATATGATTCTTGCATCTAACAATTTCTGCACCTCTTTTCTAACTACCTCTTACATAGTGGGGTTCAAACGACGTTGACGCTGCCTATAAGGTTTATGGTCTTCTTCTAAGTGGATACGATGCATACAAAAGTCAGGACTAATACCTTGCAAATCATCAATACTATAACCTATAGCCTTCTTGTGTCTTTTTAAAACTACCAACAAATCAGTAAGTTGGCTTTCAGATAGGTTAGCACTGACAATTACAGGATTCATCTCATGGGAATCAAGAAAAACATACTTAAGATGAGAGGGGAGGGGTTTAAGTTCAGGTTTCTTTACCTCGGTAACCTTAGGGGGGTTACCTAAGCTATACACCTTTTGTAACTTGCATTCCTCTCCCGTCAGTAGTTTTTCCATCTCAACTACTTCCTTACTCCGTAAGCTTCTAGCTTCAGCAGTGCTGGAAATTAAGGCAATCTCCAGAGGATCCCTATTCAAACACAAAGAGAGACAGTCATCAACAGTCAAATCCACAATATCGACCCTATGACATGTCTCTTCTAGCATGGGGTGTTTCATTGCATTATCTAAGTTGAAAGTAATAGTGTCATCCCCCACTGTTAGTGTAAGTCTCCCATTCTTAACATCTATAACCGCCCCCGCAGTATGGAGGAATTGTCGTCCTAAGATGATAGGAATTTGGGTGTCCTCGGCCATATCTAATACGACGAAGTCAACTGGTATGAAATATTTCCCTACTCTAAACGGTACGTCTTCTAAAATTCCCAAAGGGTGTTTAATAGAATGGTCGGCCATTTGTAAGGTCATGGTTGTAACATTAAGTTGACCCATATTTAGCTTTTTACATATAGAAAATGACATTATACTAACACTAGCCCCTAAATCACAAAGGGCTTTATCAATAGCTAAACATCCTATATTACAGGGAATAAAAAAACTCCCTCGATCCTTTAGCTTAGGTGGTGATCGGGATTGTAACACAGCACTGCATTCCTCATTAAATGCAACCGTCTCCACTTCATTAAAGGACTGCTTCCTTGTCAATATGTCCTTCATAAATTTTGCATAAGCCGGCACTTGAGTGATCAACTCAGAAAATGGTACACTCACTTGCAAATTCTTGACCACTTCCATAAACCTTCCAAATTGTTTATCGAGCTTGGATTTATGTTGGTGGTGAGGAAATGGAAGTGTAATAGCGATTTGCTCGGCTTCTTTTGCTTTTGAAGATGAAGTAGAGGACTTATCAGTCTGATCAGGGGTTGCTCGATCGAGCAAGGAGTTGCTCGATCGAGCAAAGGACTTGCTCGATCGAGTTTGTCAAAACAGGAACTTTCAGAAACTTGTCGAGAAGATTTTTCGGAATTTTTATAGGTTGCTCGATCGAGCAAAGGGGTGTTGCTCGATCGAGCATCCTCCTTACTTTTCAGCCACTTTTTCGCTATTTTCCGAATCTTGACGAGCAACTTCAATACTTTCGTCGTTCTCACCCCCATTTATTTTCGGGCCTTTGTAATGGGTCCCACTCCTCAAAGTAATATCATTGGCTTGTTCATGGGGAGGATGTCCCTTAGGAGGAAGATTACCCGGTTGTTTGTGTGGATTTTGAATTGCCAATTGGGTAATTTGAGTATCCACTATCTTGTTATGTGCGAGCAATTGAGAGATCTAAGCATCTTGCTTTTGTTGCATCATGAGACTTTGCTGCAACATGGCTTTCAATTCCGCCATATCATTACTTGGAGGTGGTGGAGGTGGAACATGTTGAAAGTTTTGGTCTCCTTGATTTGGACGGTTATAATTGCCTTGAGAATTGCGATTATGAGGAATCACATAAGAGGAACCTTGTTGCTGAGATGGCGGTGGGGTAGGATTAAGAACATTCTGACTTCGGTAGGAGAAATTTGGATGCTCTCTCGTCCTTTCATTATAAAAGTTAGAGTACGGTGTACCTTGCTTAAAGGATTGAAAAGCAAGTACCTGTTCAACCGTACTCATACACTCTACCGCATTATACCCCATTGTACCACATCTTTCACAGGTTGACTCTCGTTGAACCATGGCATGGACCGTTTGTTTATTTTCAAAAGATTTTGAAGTTTGTAATTCGGCAATTTTAGTAGTTAATGCCTCCAACTGAGCTGCAACGGCATTGTCCGAACTTCCGCGCCTCGCATTACCCCTGGGATTGCCATACTTAGCAGTGTGAGTAGCTATCTCATCAATAAACTTCCAAGCATTAGCATTGGTAGTGTTATTTTGGCATCTTCCATTGGCAGCAGAATCTAGCAATGCTCTCTGATCATCATATAACCCGTTGTAAAACTGGTTGCATAGGAACCAAGTATCAAAACCATGATGTGGAACGGATTTGACAAGCTTCTTGAAGCGAACCCATGCCTTATTAAAGTTCTCGGTGGGACTTTGTTTGAAGCTTGTAATTTGACTTCGGATGGCGTTGGTTTTCTGTGGCGGAAAGTATCTTTTGTAGAATGCAAGAGCCAGAGAATTCCAATCAGTGATGCCAAGTGCATCCACATCTAACTCACCCAACCAATCTTCTGCCCCGTCTCGTAGTGAAAAGGGGAATAAAACCAACTTGATTTGATCTTGCGTGACCCCACCCGTTAAAGGAATAGAGCAACAATAGTTGGTGAATTTTTCCATATGCTTCGCAGGATCCTCAGTGGGGCTTCCTCCAAACATGTTTCGCTCCACCAAAGAGATATAAGATGGACGAATCTCAAAGGTTCCATTAGCCGTAGTAGGGAGTTTGAATCCCTTGGGACTAGATGTAACGGTAGGCTCCGAATGGCTGGCTAAAGTAGGCATGGTTGTAGTGGGTGCAGAAATATGTGTATCTTCTTCTAAGGATGGTTTTTCTGCGACAAATTCGGCGTAAATTGTGCCAAGCGTACTCAAGTCTTCCGCTTCTTGAATTTCCTTCCAAAAGTTTCGTCTAGCTCGGAGAGTCCTCTCTGGTTTGGAATCGTAGGGTACAAGATCGGACCTGGAACACCTGGGCATAAACGAACACTAAAGAAAAGGATAAGAACGGTCTCAAGGAACTTAGGTTCCATGAGACAAAGAAAAAGACAAACTAAGTAGAAACAAACAGAAAACTGTTGCCTCCCTGGCAATGGCGCCAAATTTGATAAGAGTAAAGTCGCGTCACCTTAATCAAAGTAATCCTAATTCACTACTAACTAATAGTCAGCGGTAAGTAAGGTATCGAATCCACAGGGAGACGGTAGTAATCTAATCTGTTAAACTAGGTTCGTCTCTTATAGTAACAATTTCGTGGGTTTTTTATTTATGTTTCTAAACTAATAGCAAACAATAACATTAAAAGGTCGAAATCAGTAAGATTAAAAGGTTTAGGGTCTCAGGTTCACTAGGATTATTATTCAGGGTAAGGGTGTAATCAACTATAATGCAATAAAGTTATCTAAGGTCACAAGAGCGGTCGATTCAGTTATGCCCTTTAGATCTACAATTTAACATGCGATCGCTATCATTAAACGAGTTCTATTCAATTATCGTAGCCTATCTTAGTCTTAACCCGGTCGGTGTTAATCCTAATTCGCGAGACTAGTTAATTAATCCTGGCCAGTAATCAAACAACTAGAATTAAAACTATAATCATGCAATTGCAATTCAATTAATTAGTCTACCCCTTCTAACAATCCTAGATCCCCTTTCAACCCAAGATAAGAATTTAGCTTCTCATAACGATATCAATAACAACGATAATAAATAAAGTAAACATGATTAACAATAATGAAAGGATTAACAAAGAATAATTAAAGAACTAGAAGGTAACTAATTGAATAACAAAGGCAGATTAAAGAATACCGATTACAAGTTTGAACTAAAGACAATAGTCTTGATGAATGAATCCAGCCGTAAAGCAAACAAAACTTGAGTTTCTAATATTAAAGCGTACCCTAATTGTGAAAGACGAGTTTTCCTTTTATAATAAAATCTAATTAACTAAGTTAAACTAATTTAGGAAAGCCGAAAGCTGTCAAACACTGAGTTGCTCGATCGAGCAAAGTGATGTTGCGCGATCGAGCATCCTTCAGCACGACTCGATCGATCAAGGCAGTGGTGCTCGATCGAGCATCCCTTCAGATGGCTCGTTTCTTCGTTTTTCTTCATTTCTTCTCCATCGCTCTCGATTCTCGTGCCTAGCCTTCTACGATCTGACTCCGCCATGCTCCATAACAACTCAAAAAGCTCCAAATGCATCCAATCTGCATTAAAACATAATAGAAGCGGCAGAATCGATATTCTAGCTAAAATAGCATAGAAACAAGCAAGGAAAGACAATAAATCGAGTCATATGTATCTAAGGGAAGCATAAAATATGTAAATAAATAGTGATCATCATTGATCTTTCAAGCAATGTAAAAGGAATCATTGACCCTTCAATGAATGCAAATGTAGGTTCATACCTCCAGCAAAAGCCCAGGAACAACAGTAGCAAGAGAGGTCCCCTTCTCCATTAGCTCCGGTCTAACCATGCCCCCCATGTAGCATGAGAGGACCACAAAGCCAGGAGTAACCCAATCCCACCGACCTAGGCTACTCAAGTCAGACAGAAAGGGAAGAAGCTTCGTCGATAGCCTTTCCCCTTGTCTCCGAAGTAAATCGAAGACAAGAACCACCACAGCAAGAGGCGAGCTCTATGCTCGGCTCTACAAGGAGGAATAGCCATCATCTCCCCATCTATCCTCACTCTCGTTGGGGTCCTATCCGCCAAGTAGTCCCTAACATAAGAGCTCGGAACCAACCCAGGAATGCTAGCTCCCCTACCGGCGGGTTTCTGCCGATCAAACTCCTTGCCTCCTCCGAGTCAACTCTCATAGTCGTCGACGACCACTCTAAAGACTCTTCTCCACACGACAGACCTGAAATCATGTCGTAGTCCTCCAAGGTGACCCCGATCTCTCCAAAAGGCATATGAAAGGTCAGAGTCGTATCCCAATACCGATCAAGAAAAGCCCGAATCAGGCTAAGGTTAGCCTGAATCTTCCTCGCCTTGATCGCCCGCCATTCCCTGACCAAGCCTCCGAAAGCTCCTGCCTCGACAAGGACCCTCTCCTCCTCCGTCAATCTCTCATAGGCCTTCATCATGGTCGTATGGCCGGAAAAGGACCTCATATTCCTAGCATCCTGCATCAATTCAAATCAAAGGTCATCGTCAGCATTAAATAAATGAAACAACAAACGGATACGAAGGGTGACAAGCAGAAGCTTACCATACTCTGTGCCGTCTGGTAAGACAAGTGGCTCTCCGCCGTCCAAATAAGATGTATACCATCCCATTTCTCGGCCCACTCAGATGCACCCAACAGCTGGCGTCCACCTCGTCCTACATTGGCGCTCCTCGGGACCACCTCGGCCTCCTTGGCCTCTTCGAACACCCTAGTCGGTATCTCTTCTCCCACATGAGAAGAAGAGGGCTCAAGGTCTACATCCATAGGGGTTTCCCTCGACGTAGAAGGAATGTCGTCTGCAAAACCTAAGCCAAGTCCAGTCGGTTCGGGCATTTTTCAAGACATTTCAAGTATTTTCAAGCTCTAAAATGAAGTTTCCCACTTGTCTTTGGCCATTTTTTCTGAAACCTGACTACACATGTGAGAATTGGGTCAATTCAAGTCTAAGTTCAAAGCCTAGTCACGAGTTTGAGTCGATATTGCGCCAGCATTTTGCTATAATAAAGGTTATGCCCTAGAAAAGAGTCATGCGGAAGCCGTCACAAATAAAAAATCTAACACCACAAAAAGTCTACCCATTACACGAGGGTTCCAAAACACCAAGTTTCATCCAAAATGGGTAATCCTAAAGGGGTTTTCGGAGTGATTTTCGAACTAGCAGTGTGACCGTCTCATTTGTTCAAAACGTGACGAAAACGCAAAAGGAATACATGGTTATGTTCCTAACAAGGCCAATTATTCATTTCTAGTATCAATTTCTATCGTACAAAACAAATGGAGGCAACCCCCCAAATTTTTGACATTTTCAAAGGGAAGAACCCTAATTTCAAACTCTTACTCAAGCAAGATTAGGAGTTTAAAGCAAAGATGAGATACATACCTCGATTAGTAATGCTTTGTGGTTTGATTTGATCAAATTTCGACGGATTTTGGTTGGAATTTGAGAGGTTTTCGAGTATTTTGAGTTTTGAAATAATGAAAATGAGTTTCGTCTGTCGCGCTTTTACTCGGACAGGGTCGAGCTCGGGAAATGACGCAGCGTTTGTTGCGCCTCTTTCAAAGGTCGCAGCTTTAACTGCGCCTATTCCCCAGCAGGATTTCACTTCAATTTGAAAGTTCGTTACAAGTTTGTTATTTGTGGGCCCAAATCGTTTGCGCCTCTTCTGCGATATCTTATTTCACAAACTTGGTTCTTTTTCAAGACCCGCGCTTTGACAAGCTTCAAAACCATCACATTAGGTTATCGTCTCAACAGACCAATCTTTCGGACATACAATCCGTGGGCCCGTCTTTTATCATCAAGATGTTGCTCACCACAACCGAGCAGATTCCCCGGAATGATTCAATCCTGACGGAGTCATCCGTATATCCAGTACAACAGTACTATGCACATTTATATGTTTCCCCAACGAGAGTTCGCCTGAGGACAGATACAGGCAGATTCTCACATATGATATATTCCCAGCGGCTGACGAGCCTCATAACGCACCATGTTCGAGTGGCTGGCGAGCCTCATAACGCACCCCATTCAACGGCTTGCGAGCCTCACATCGCACCTCATTCCAAATAAGAAGATGCCTCAGGTACGACTCCTTCTTATGGCTGGCGAGCTTTTAAACGTAGTCTAACGACCTTTAAACGACCCTCCACGATGGTCGACAGACTTTAAAATGTTCCTGACGACAGATCCTTGGTTCAGACCCCTTAAGTCGCCTCGCGTTGACATAGTCGTCAGGTTTTAATCTTTGATTGACCTGGTGGCTATACTTTGACTTTTGCCTTGTCCAAGCCTCAGTCAAAGTGGGGGCTCTGTAGATACCCCAGTTCTACACATTCCGCCAGCCACCCAATGATGATTAGGCCGCATGTTTGCTACGCGAAATGATTTATGACAATTCGTAAGTTTATCGTCAAGTGATAGCTCAAACACTTGTGTCTACCCCTTGGTCGTCATCTACGCACCGGTACGGTCTTTTTTACACCCATTAGAGTTCATTTGGAGTACGGGTCAAAAACCGCTTCGTTTTCTTGAAACCGTCTTAAAATGCCGAGTCGGAACGCTCTGGAATATTCTGGATATTTTATTATATTTTTGAATTCTATCTTTTTGATAAAAATTATCTCGTATCTTTTAAAAGGGAAGTATAGATCAACCACAATTCCGTAATAGAAGCGTGAGAATCTTTCTCCCGCGGTAGGAAACCTCTAGGGAAACAACGTAGCAGGTGATGCGCCTCTTCGAAGGATCGCAACTCCTGTTGTGCCCTTTCTCCAGCTTGTTCCTTTCCAAAGTTTGAGTTGTTCTACGACTCTTCCACATTTTCTACTATAAAAGGCGAGCTCCGTTCCACTACAAGAAATCTTGTTTCAGGCGACTGTTATAAGGCGACTGATAGAAGCAGTCGCCAATTTAGCGACTGAAAATAGAATAAAGCGACTGATTTCAGTCGCCAATTTGGCGACTGAAACAATCCTCAGATTTTAATTAAAAAAACTCGGGCGACTGAAATCAGTCGCCAAATTGGCGACTGATAAGCCATTTGGCGACTGAAATCAGTCGCCATTTTGGCGACTGCCAGATCAGTCGCCATTTTGTGTATTATTCCAGAAAACGCAAAACTCATCCGTCACTCTTACTTTACCAATTTCTTCAAACACCCGAAAATCCCCATTTCCTTTACATAATCGCCACCACTACTCCATTCCCTTAACCACCTCTCCGACCACCACTCCGACACTAGCTCCACCGATATCACCACCGTCCTCACCAACAAACTCCGACTCTTATTCTCTTTCCGTCACTTTTCCTTAATTAGGTGCGTCTTTTGCTCTCCTAAATCTAATTCCTTAGCTTGTTTGTTTGTTTATTTTATGATTTTAATTAGTATTATGATGTTTATGTATAATTTGTGATGCTTACAAAGTTCTAATGGTTAGTTAGTTAGGGTTTGTGTAGGTTGATGGTTAGGGTTTATATAAATTGGGGGTTTTGTGAAATTGTTAACATTATGTTAATCGAGGTTGTAATTGACAATGTATTGGTGTTTTTGATGATGTTAGGATTGTTGATTGACTAAATTAGTATAAATGGGAGTATTATTGATGGTAGAAAGTTAGTACTCCCTCCGTCTTATTCATTTGTTTGCCCTTTAAATTATTTTTTATGGTTGTTTTAATCAAAAGACAAATAAATAATTGTGATGGAGGGAGTAGAATGTTAGGATTTTATAATTAAAGTGTGTATGTATTATGTTAGTATATATTGTTAATAACAAATATCCATGTTGATAATATTAGTTTGATAGTTGTTTAGTATCCATGTTGATAATGTTATTAATTAGAATGATAGTAGTTTAATTAGTGATATGTTAATTTTAGTATAGTTAGTATCCATGTTGACAATATTATTGTTTGGTTTATTATTGATAATAGATATGTTCCTAGAGTAGTAATAATTGATAATCAATATTGTTGTAATTATTGTTGTGTGGGTTAATGTTTAGATTAAAATGAAGAGGTTGGAACGTACATGGATGTACGAAGATAGACTTGATAAGAAAAGACGTCCTACCGCTAGATTTATAAAGGGGGTTGCCGAGTTTATTGAATTTGCTAGACAACAAGACGAGTATGATTTAGTAGCAAAGAAACTTAGGTGTCCTTGTATTAAATGCAAAAACATGAGATATCTACATGACATTGAGGTTCAAGAACATCTTTATACAAACGGGTTTTGTCCAAACTACTACAATTGGATTTCTCATGGAGAATCATATTTTTCACTTCCCGAACAATCTCAAATCCCACAAAATGAGAACCCATATAGAGATATGGTAGTTGATGCATTTGAGTCTAATATTTTCAATAATGATCATATACCAATGAGTGAAGAAGAACCACACCCACAAGCAAAAGCCTTTTTTGATATGTTAAAGGCGAGTGAAAAACCATTATATGAAGGGAGCAAAATGTCATTGTTAGAAGCCGCCTCTAGGATAGTAACTTTGAAATGTGAGTACAATTTGCCATTTACTTGTGTTGATGGCATTGCTTCTTTGATTGAGGATGTTATCCCCGATAATAATGTCATGACCCGATCATTCTACAATACCAAAAAAGTAGTGAAAGGTCTAGAACTTCCGCATTACAAGATTGATGCATGTCCCGATGGATGTATGCTCTTTTGGAAGGATGATGCTTTACTTGACAAGTGTAGTAAATGTGAAAAGGCTAGATATAAGACAATTGAGGGAAGTATTGTCTTGAAAGGTAAAAAGGGAAAGAATGAAAAAAAGAGAGGTGAAAAGAGTAAGAAACCAATACCCGAAAATCCCGTAACTTACTTTCCTCTAGCTCCTAGACTTCAAAGAATGTTTGCTACCAAAAACATTGCCGAGCAAATGAGATGGCACAAGGAAAATCCCCGTACTCCGGGAAAGATGTGTCATCCGAGTGATGGAGAGGAATGGAAGCGGTTTGATATGCTTTACCCCGACTTTGCTGAGGAACCCCGTAATGTGCGACTTGGCCTTTGTACGGATGGTTTTGCTCCATTTGGCCAGTTTGGTAGAAAGTACTCTTCTTGGCCCGTAATGGTCACTCCATACAACTTACCACCTTGGTTATGTATGAAAAAACAATTCATCTTCTTGTCACTAATTATTCCTGGCCCTGATAATCCAAAAACCGCCTTAGATGTTTATTTGCAACCTTTGGTGGAAGAATTGAAACAATTGTGGGAAGTAGGTGTGCAAACATATGATGTGTCTTTAAAGCAAAATTTTCAACTAAGAGCTTCATTGTTGTGGACCATTAATGATTTTCCCGCCTACGGTATGCTATCTGGATGGTCTACCGCGGGAAAAAAGGCATGTCCTTGTTGCATGTACCAAAGCAAAGCATTTTCGCTTCCTTGTTCCCATAAAGTGAGTTGGTTTGATTGTCATAGACAATTCTTACCGGTGGGGCATGCCTTTAGGAGCAACAAAAAAGCTTTCAGAAAAGGTAAAGTGGAGCGCAATCATGCTGTAGATCGACTTCCGGGGGATAAGGTGTGGGATATGGTTTGTGATTTGTCACGTACTATTGATTGTACTAAAGCAGAGACGGAGGTGCTGAAAAAGAAGAAAATTGGTTGGTTTAAAAGAAGCATTTTTTGGGATCTTCCTTATTGGAAAACGATGTTAATTAGGCACAATTTGGATGTAATGCATATAGAAAAGAACTTCTTTGAGCAACTGATTCACACGATTATGGATGTAAAGGGAAAGACTTGTGATACTGTTAAATCAAGAGAAGATTTGAAGACAATTTGCCATCGTCCCAATCTTCACATTCGTAGCGATGAGTCTTTGCCAAAATCTATTTTTACACTTGACAAAGCTCAAAGGAAGGTCTTATGTGAGTGGTTAAGAAAGTTAAAATTTCCTGACGGATATGCATCCGATTTTAGTCGATGTGTTGATATGAAGGAGCTAAAGTTGCAAGGCTTGAAAAGTCTGATTGTCATATCTTCATGGAACGATTATTACCTGTATCTTTGAGACATCTCCTCCCCACTCCTGTGTGGAATGCAATTGTTGAGATAAGTCAATTTTTTCGAGATTTATGTTCGTCTTCAATATGTGTTGATGACATGATTCGTCTTGAGGAGCAAATACCAGAGATATTGTGTAAGTTCGAGATGATATTTCCTCCATCATTTTTTAATTCCATGGAGCATGTACCGATACATTTGCCTTACGAAGCCAAAGTTGGAGGCCCCGTCCAATATAGGTGGATGTATCCATTTGAAAGGTAAGATCACTAAGTAGTAATTAAATTATAATTATTATCGTACTATCTCTTTAATTGATTTAATATTTTTACACTAGTCTTAACAACTATTAATCCCATCAATTATTGAATAGGTTTCTTAATCACGTGAAGAAGAAAATTGGTAACAAAGCTCGGGTTGAAGGTTCAATATGTAATGCGTATTTAACGGAAGAGATTGCAAATTTTTGCTCTCTTTACTTTGAAAAACATATTGAAACCAAAGCAAAAAACTTGAGTGTTGATAAAGCGGATGAACTTGAGACAAGTTTACCCGAGTTTTTCCAAATGCATGATGATGAGGGTTGTTCATCAATTGGGGGAACAAGATATTTGGATGACAAAGAATATGATCGTGCTCACCTTTACGTTCTTTCTAATTGTGAGATTTTGGAATCATATGAAACGGAGTTTGTGAATGATTTCATTAAAGCACATCCTAATGTGAATAGAGATGATGTTTGGAGTAACCATGAGGATCAATTTGCAGCATGGTTTCGGAACCATGTAATTGAGTTAAATATCCAAGATGATTTGATAAGGACTTTGGCCTTTGGTCCTTCACGAGAGGTGAAAACGTGGAATCGTTACTCGGTCAACGGATTTAATTTCCATACATTCAACTACGGTAAGAATAAGGCTAGGTGCAATTATGGTGTTACTATTTCTTCTCTTGATGACAACGAATACTATGGTATAGTTGAGGATATATTTGAGTTGAGCTATAATGGGCGTGAGCGTTCTTATAATACTGTCTTATTTAAGTGTGAATGGAAGGATAACTCTGTGGCCGGTATGAAAGTTCATGAACGTTATAAAATCGTCGAAGTGAATCATACCCGGACATACTCAAAGTATGATCCATTTATACTCGCACATCAAGCCAATCAAGTATATTTCGCTTCTTATCCAAGCACGAAGAATGATCGAAATCAAAAGCAGTGGTGTGCAATTTTTAAGACAAAAGCACGCTCACAAGTAGATACAACTTTTTTTCAAGAAGAAATAGTATCTAGCGGGTTTTTGTTGTCTCCACCTGATGAGGACATCCATGAGAATGGAAATGAAGAGGGTGAAGGTTTAGAGAACGAGGATGGTGATGGTCAAGTTGACGGTGATGGTGGTGTTGATAGTGATAATGATAATGAATCAATTGGTGATGATGATGAGGACGAATTTGATGATGATAATGATTAATTGGGTAAAGATATATTTATATATATTTTAATTAAGTTTTTTATGTTATTTGATGTTTTTTTATGTTATTAACAGCTTATGTTTGTTTTTTATGTTATTAACCGTTTCTAACAATTTGAATATTTGTGTACTTGTAGATGGCAGGAGGTCGAGGTAGACAACGTGACGGCGGTTCAAACAGACGCCGTAGTACTTCTTCAGTCGACGAGGAGGAGATGGAGATTATTGATCAGCAGAGTCCGGTAGTGGTCGAGGAATCGACCAATGACGAGTCCTCGGATCAGACATCGGAGACGATCCAGTTCACGCCGGAAGGGAAGATGATACTTGATCCCGCGGGGTTTTGGTAAGACAACCACCAATGTCTTTAATTTATTAGTTTATAATTATATTACATTATTATTTACCATAAATGCATACTATTCCATAATTTATTTTTCAGGTTTTCGTCTCAAAAGGTTGTACGCGGTTGTACTCAGAGTACAAAGCAGAAGATGACGGGAGTTGCTCCTACTTGTTGGACCAAGGCTACCTCTGCACAAAAAGAGGAGTGGTTCAATAATTTTAGGGTATATTATTTTTGTTTATATTTTCTTATATTATTATAGTTTTTAATTAATAATTTATTTTACTAATACTTACCTTTTAAATTGTAGAAAACATTTGACTGGCCGGCCGGAATAGAGTATATTGTACGTCAAAGGTACAATGAGACGTGCACTAGACGGTTAAGGGACAACATGTATAAGGTTGTCAAGAGGAAGAAGGAGCCGGAGCATATGAGAGGTATTTATTTGTTTTTGTTATTTGTATATATATAGTTATATTTTTACACATTTTATCATATTTTATTATAATACTTATTTAACTTGTAGGTGGTGCATATGAAGATATGCTTAAGTATCGTGAAACTGAGGAGTTTCAGGCTAGGTCGGCCCAAGCATCCAAAAATAAAAAAGGAGGAAAGAAAGATGGAGCGGCTGAGCCGTCGCATCACGCAGGATCTCGATCTTTCCTTAGCCTAGTTTTGGGTGTAAGTTATAATTTCCACTTTTTCCTCCATTTGAAAATTATAACTTAAATTCTTTTTATTATTAAAATTTTCTTATACAAGTCTTTAATTTTTTCTTTTAGAAGGGTAAGAAGAAAAAAGCTAACACGCCCACAGCTCCGGAGCTCTTCCTTGACACCCATTCCCGGCTCGAAGACAATAGAAGATATTGGATCAAACCAAAAGATAAAGAATTATATGTAAGTTTCAAGCATTTTTGTATTTTTACAATAAGTTCAATTTTTTGAATGTTTAACCAATATTGTAGCTATTTTTAATAACAATGTTTATATTTTGTAGGAAGCATTTTCCGCCGAGAAACTTAGGCATCCCGAGAAACCCGATAACGAGATTTGGTTCGACTTGGTAAAGGGTTTCAAGAAGGGGAACGTCTACGGGATTGGGTCGGCAAAGAACGTATTTTACGAAACTCCAAGGGGAAGAATGTCGTCCACCTCAAACCAAACCTACGAGCCGACAGTCGTGGGAAGACTCCAAGCCGCACTTGACGAGGAAAAAAGAAAAAACGCGGAAAGGGATGAAGAATTAAGGATAATGAAAGAGAAATTCAAGGCTTGGGAAAGCAGGTTTGAGAATTGCAACCAAGGTCCCCCTCCCTATCGGCGGGATTATGATGAAGGCAATGGAAGTGGTGGATTCCAGGCCGAATCCAATATAAACCTTGGCTTCTGATATAGTTTAGAAACTTGTTACTTGAAACAATTTATGGTTGAAACAATTCCGTTTAAGAAAATTTGTAAACTTGAAACAATTTTTTTTATCTAAATGAGGATGTTGGTTTCACATCGTGTTGTTGTAAATGTGTGAAATCTTTGTGTTTTCTTGTATACTTGCAGGTATGGTATGATGGTATGGTATGGTAGGATGAAAACAGAAATTTTCATGCAATATCACAGGTATTTTGGCGACTGAAATGTTCATTTGGCGACTATTTTCAGTCGCCAAAACCCCTGTATTTTTGCAAAGTGAAAATCCATTTGCGACTGCTTGGCGACTGAAATCAGTCGCCAAATTGGCGGCTGAATACTATGGTAGTCGCCAAAATGGCGACTGATGGCGACTGATTTCAGTCGCCAAATTGGCGACTACATAAGCTTTCAGTCACCAATTTGAGCGACTGATTTCAGTCGCCATTTTCCCAAATTGGCGACGTTTTTTGCAGTCGCCAAATTTGGCGACTGAAAGTAGTCGCCCGAATGTTTTTTGGCGACTAATGACAGCGACTGGGTCTTGGCGACTGATTTCAGTCGCCAAGTTCATTTTAGCGACTGACATCAATCGCCAATATCAGTCGCCTGAATGTTGTTTTCTTGTAGTGTTCTCACTTTTAAGGCACGCGAGTGTTCTGCCCCTTCTCTTCTCTCTTTGCATTCTAGGCCTTGTTCTAAGCTATCGACATCTACGTGCTTGATCAATTGACCACGTAAGCTCATATCCTTCTGAATACCCGTCACGTTTGCATTGACCGACCCATTTGACCACTACGTAATCAACTAATAATTCAATCTTTTGTATATCCTCTAACGAGGGCACGTTATGCATACATTCGAGTCGAGCTATCGCTAAAACTTTAACTTAGTTAATCTCGTATCGTCAACATGTAAGTCTGAGGGTGTAAATCCCATATTTTTATTTGTATCTTTTATTTTCGTTCAATTAATGTAAGATTCACGTCAGAAATAAATTCCAAGTTGATTTTAATCAAAACCTTTTTATAAAACCTTTTTAGCAGTGATCATGACGTCGGGAAGAATCGCAGCATCTACTGCGCCTCTTCTAGAGGCTGCCCTGCTACTGCTCTTCTTTTTCTTTCTCTGGTTTCTGTAAACTTGTATTTATTTTATTTTCTTTGTTTATAAACCGTAAATCGTATTCATCTTTCACATAAAATGTTTTATTCTTGACTCGGATACCTAATAATTTAATATTAGCGAGTTTTCGTCTTCAAATCAAGTCGGGTTTTAGAGATTCGATTCGTTTATATCAAGTCTCTGGATTCATTATTGATACAAACTATAGTAATTAATATGTTAAACCACTTCTACTCGAGTCATAGGTCAATAACCCATCGTAAATATACAAAACAACATTAACTGGTCGCGATTCTGACTTCAGAGTCAGAATTCAACTCAAGAACAGACGCAATGAACCATGCGCCTCTTCCAGAAGACGCAGCTGTTGATGTGCCTGTTCTGAGTTGACTTCTGCCCCTGAAGTTTTGTTCTCGCTTTGACGTAGCTTTAATTACGTAATTAATTAACTATTAGTCGTATTATCGCTCCTAATCTGTCCTTTAGTTTTCAAATCTTTTCTTTTCTTCAAATCTCCGTTTTGGATATATTTCTGACGTAGATCATGTAATCCGTTGTAATTTTATTTTATTCATTGTAATTCTATGATTTTGCTTTCCTCTCGTATGTAATTAATTCTAAACCCAATTTTGACATAATTCAGTGCTAATTACATGTTCACCGACATAGTCTAATTCACATGCTAGGATTAAAATGTTGGATGTTGCATTGCATGCATATAATCGATAACATGTCAAATACGAACGATTTACCTAATCATTAGTAAAGGCCACTATCGAGGAGGGCGGTATTAGGTGCTCGATTAAAGAGCTTCCTAAAACGTACCCCCACCCCTTACTCCAGATTTCTGTGAACATCCGTGTTCATTGGCATCCAGGAGAGTCATTCTAGACATAGAATGCTAAGGGTAACGAGTTCTTAGTGTTCATTTCATTACTTTGTGTCTTGACATGGCACAAAGTATTCGAACGGTTCCAATTTCCCATAAAACTTGGTGGCGACTCCACAAATGCGTATTTCTACGCTTGTTCCTCCCGTGGTCCCCCCGCCGTGTACCACACCAATACATATCATCAACCCATTTCCAAAATAAGTCAAGAAGATGGAATTACAACAAAATACTATGAGATGTGCTTAATACAAAACAAGTACTAATATCCATAAATTAACATGAATAGGTAACTAAATTACCCCAAATGACACGAATCAATTTGACATTGTCAGTAATTAGTGAGAAAGATTGAGTGGTGATTGCATTATAATACTTGGATTGCTGTTGTTGTTGATCCTTATGCTTAGATTGGTAAAAGGTAAGTTTTGTACTTAGCTTATGTGCATATGATTGATTTATGTGTATCGTCATATGATTGTGGCATGTTATCGGAGTTTGGGTGATCGATGTTATGAGGTGTTATGGAGGTGTTTATATGGAGTGGTTGCGGTAGGTCACGTGGGCTATGTTACCTGAGGGTAGAGGAGTCCCGGGATGGGCCAAGTTATTCATCACGAGTGTCAAGGCTCACAAAGGGTGAAAGGGTGGGATCATTCTTCGTGGATCATTTTGTGGGAGATAATGTCCCATATGAGCTTTGTATTATTCCGGGAAATAAGTTTTATGATGAGGCGGGTTTAAAAGAATGTCATATGATAGAGGTCCTTAGAGGATACCCGCCTTTAGCAAATTGGTTGGGGGTCAAAGGAAAACCATACTTGAGATTACCTAGGCCCGCCACCCACCCAATACCCTCGGGCACACGAGCCGCCAATTTGTTTTGTGAGCCATATATTGATTATGAGGATAACTTTGAGGCATAGGATAATGATGTGGCACCAAGGCAAGGGAGGAGAAATTAGGGGGTGATAGAAGAAGCGATGGAGGAAGAAAGAGAGATTGAGAGGTTGGAGGAAGGAGCTTTCACACACCACATCAAACCACACCACACCACACCACCACACCACCACATTACTTAAGAAACACCCATGTTTGATGCGAGAGGGAGTTCACATACCCCGGTGGAGCCATGGCAACAACAAATGACCGACTACTTTACCGAGACAAGGAGAGTGTTTGAGAAGATAAGTGGACGGGCCGAAGGGAGCCACATTTGGCAACAAGAACAAGGGTCGATGTTGCAAAGCTTTGATGAGTGGAGGACGGTAGTGGATGAGAGCGAGAGATTGAGAGGTGAGGCCGAGAGGGCCCAAGGTGATTTGGTTAGGGAGATGGCACGGGAAAGAGAGGCGATCTGACTTTGGCAACAACCACAAAACCAATATTGGGTCGATCAAAATGCCATGTGGGAGCACCAAAGCTAATTCTGAGAGGAGGCCACGATACAATTCCGTGTCCAAAATGAGCGCCACCACCAATACCTCCATGATTCTTATGAGGATGCGGTGGCTCATGAGGACATGCACTTATGGCCTCGCTCATGTCCTTTTGGGATGACCTTAAAAGAAAACCCAACAATCCAAGCTCCTTCCCCTCAAGAGCATCTAGATGAGAGATTATCAAGAATAAGAAGAGTTCTAATGCTCAAGATTGAGTTTTGATGGGCTTTTTCCTCCACAATGAGGACATTGTGAAATTTAAGTGTGGGGGAGAAGTAAAAGTTGTCATTAGTGTATATATCGTTTTAGTCCCCTTTTATGATGTTGTTATTTACCGGGGAAAAAAAAATGAAAAAAAAAATGAAAATTCCAGCTAGGTGAAAACCCACAAGGGTGGACACCTAGGCGAGATTGGGAAAGGTGATCGAGGACGGGACAAAAACCCGAAAGGGCGTTTCGGGCAAAAAGAAAAATCGAGTTGCGTGCCCCCAATGAGAGGTAAGGAAAAAGTTAAGGTGCAAACCCGAAAGGGCGTCTTATGCAAAATGAGGGATTTTTTAACAAAAAAAAAATGAGAAAAGAAAAAAAGAAAAGAAAAGAATAGAAAAAGAAAAGACCACAAATACTTGAGCATATTTTTCCTATCTTGAGGATCTTGAGAGGTATAAGAAGTGAGCGATAAGGAGAGTTTAGGAAAGCGGCTAGGATAGTTTTAAATTTTTTTTATGTGAAATATTTTTGTTGTTGTTTCAATTGGTGGATATCTTTGTGTAGTTTGCTTGTGCAATATGTGTAGTTGGGGCCAACCAAGTAGCCTAGTTATACTTGATGGAGTAATAAGGAGGTGATATAAGGAGATTGTGTAGTGTTATGTAGGCCAGAGCATGGATCGGATATCCGATCCGAACTCCAATTTCGGATCGGATATCCGATCCGAAAATTCAAATTTTTACTATCCGATATCCGATCCGAAACACTTCGGATATCCGATTTTAATATCCGAAAAAATCGGATCTGATATACAATATCCGTGGATATCCAATTTTCGAGATAATTTTTTCAGTATGTGTATTTATCTTAAAAAATGTCTTTGTTTGCTCAAAAAAAATTATTTTATAAAAAACTTCACTACATATAATAATTTAACATCCCAGTTCTATCCTTAAATTGAACTAAATTAACTCATCGATTTAGAAAAATTAAAATAAACCCATATCTGTCAACACAACATTGAAAACAAGACTTCCCCATTCCCGTAAATATGTGGAATAAAAACTCTTCCGCCTCTGAAATCAGGAGAGAAAAAAAGCAACTGGAACTAAAATAAAGCTTTGAATATAAGAGTTGATGAATGAGAGAGTTGGTTAGAGTAATTTGGGTAAAATAAAAGAGAGGATAATATTATTGGGGTTAATCATTATGAGAAAGATGGAGTCACAATAAGAATTTGAAGACGTAAGTTAATATTTTTTAATGGAGTAAGAGGAAGTGAGTTGATTTCTCAGGTCTGCTAAAATGAATTCAACATTTAGGGTTGAAGAAATGAGTGAGTATAAATATAAGGTACAATATGGTGTATTATGGGTCAATGTTGTAAACAAGTGCATTAGTAGATTTTGAAGGCCCAAAAGTAATGGGTAAGTTTCAACTTTCTTTGGAAAAAATGTCAAAAAGTTAAGTTTCGGATCGGATCGGATATCCGAAATTTTTTAGACTGGTATCCGATATCCGATCCGTATCCGAAAGGTTCGGATCGGGTATCCGATCCGAATGTCATTTTCGGATCGGGTATCCATTTTTTTGGATCGGATACGGATCGGATATCGGATCGGTTCGGATAATCGGATTTTTTGCTCAGCCCTAGTGTTATGATGGAAGATGAAGGTCATCCTACTTGTGCCTTAGGATAAGACAAGGATGACCATACAGAATTCTTGCGGGGTTATAAGAAGGGAGATGTGATGATGAGTCGGAGTTTGTGTTATGTCGTGTCTTGTTTGAAGGTGATATAAGGAGGGGGTAAAAAAAATCGAGTCTTTTTTTTTTTTTTTTTTTTCGTTATTGGTGGTTGTTCTTGAAGGAGTTACCAAATGAAAGGTGAAGTGAGGGAATAGAGGTTGAAGATTCTCGCACACACACTTTTGGACTTGCATTTTCATGATAGTATCGAGTTTTACTCGGGACGACTAAAAGGTCAAGTGTGGAGGTATTTGACAACGTCAAAAGGTGTCGTGTTGTTTATATGTTTTCAACTTAGTTTTAGCATTTAATTAAGGCTAATTAGTAAGTCGTGTCAATTTAGTATGTCCCGTCTTTGCCTTAATTTTGTTGATTGAGTCATGTATTTTGTTTCGGAAAAATTTAATTGCATTAAAGTTGCGAGTCTTGTAATTGTTGTGCGGATTTTGCCTCGGGTTTGTGTTTTCCATTTTGAAGCCAAATCTAAGCCTAGTCAAGCTGCAAGTCAAGGCTCGTCAACATAAGTCAACCCGAGACCCGGTCAA
This sequence comes from Heliosperma pusillum, assembly GCA_022085475.1. Taxonomy (NCBI): domain Eukaryota; kingdom Viridiplantae; phylum Streptophyta; class Magnoliopsida; order Caryophyllales; family Caryophyllaceae; genus Heliosperma; species Heliosperma pusillum. The sequence goes on along the minus strand of JAIUZE010009403.1, from coordinate 21,057 downwards.
CGGAGATGAAAAGAAGAAGACAGAAGTAAAGTCAACAAGTCGGGAATAAAGTCGGAGGGGCATTAGAAACAAAGAAGCAAAGTTAGATCCGGGAGCTGCGCAGGCTGCTATGGCTGCGCAGCCTGCGCAAAAGACGGGTTACTTCTCATTTTGAATCTTTCACGGGCTTTGCTTATTGGTGTTCCCAATACCTAATTTGAGAGGACTATATTAGAGAAACATTTTCAGATTTTTAGAGTATCCTCTACACTTGAGACTATTAAACTTTAATCTTTTAATTAGAGCTTGTATTAGAAGTTAATTACGTGTAAACTTTCTTTGGTTTTGAATATTATGGGTGGCTAAATTCCATTTCTTGATGTAATTTTGACAAAGTTACTAACTTCATATATGTATGACCTTCTTAATCCCTTATCTTTCCCTTATTTCACTTTCCCTATGTTATTTGTTTTTGTTGACTAGTTTTTGTGTATGACTTGATCAATCTTGCATATTAATTACTTATTATTGCATTTGTAAGATAGATGGTTTAATTTGTCTTGTAATCTTTAAAGCAAACTTGTATTAGTGCCAATTTGGCTTAAGGGATGTAGGGATGTCATTGGGGCGGGGCGGGGCGGTGATGGATATAGGTCCCTCTGTACCCATACCCAACAAGCCATTCTCATACCCATACCCGCCCACCACCCGTGGCAGGTACAAGTTTCCATACCCGTACCAACCCCGCCAAGTAAAAATCTAGACCCGTACCCGCCCCATTACCCACCAACCACTTATGTCATAGCTTATGTCGATACTTTTTTTTTTAATAAAATGTAGTAATAATCAATATGAAATTCCGCAAATTTTAATTTTTATATTTATAATTTAAGATTTTTAATAAAAACTAATGAAGAGCATTATAGAAAGTCATAATAATGTATATATGTTTTTAATATTTGGTGGGTAGACGGCTATTAGATGGGTATGACGTAAAATTCACCCCCGCCTCACCACTCATGGCGGGTGAAATTTTTGAAACCGTACTTGCCCCACTACCCGTTAAGGCTATACCTACCCCCGTCCCAACTGGGACGGGTGCGGGGAGGTATCCGCTTATACCCACCCCGATGACATCCTTAAAGGGACGCATCTTTATGAGTAGGATTGTGTTTTTGTAGCTAAATTTACTTTGTTTAATCGCGTTTAGCTTCATCCGAGCATTGTTACTCGGTTAAATCTTAGTGCTCTTTTGTTAACTTGTATTCATGGTTTAATGATGTATGTTGACTTTAAAAGGGTAGAAGGTGGATGGTTTAATTTACCTTGTGCTAATATCTTGTGACTTTTGTATTAGTTAAGTGGATTAAGAGAGAAAAGGGGTATCTTTGGTGAATGTAGTATATTAAGGTAAAATTACATCAAGTTTCTTTAACTATTTGAATCTTTGCATAATAAAGTCACAAATTCTCATTTCAGACGGCCATTTACGTCTGAAGCCTTCAGACGACCATTTACGTCTGAAGCCTTCAGACGGGCCATATGTGACCATTTTATGGTCAAATGTAAATGGATACATTTTTGGGCCATTTACATTGACCAAACATATGACCCGTCTGAAGGCTTCAGACGGAAATGGCCGTCTGAAATGAGACTTACTGAATAAGTGTTTGTTAGTTTGTCTCTTAGAGAAAAATCATACTCCCTCCGTCCCGGTCAGTTGTTGTCTTATTCATTTTTAGGATGTCTCAGCCAATTGTTGTCATTTCTATATTAGAAAGGTTATCCATGACTAATTTGATCACTCAATGGGACTAATGTCCACTTGTCATCCACTAAATGAACATAAATATTTCTCCACCCTTTCTTTGATATTTGTGCCAAAATGAAAAGACAAAAATTGACCGGAACGGAGGGAGTATTTTTTTTTGTTACATGTTCCAAATCTCAACATCTTTTTCATTATGTGTCTCATCTTTGTTAGTCATTGTTAAATATCCACCGTTTGTAAATAGTTCGTATAAGTATTTAGTCTTGCAAGAGTCTTAGATTAGTCTACCTTGTTTATATCATCTTCTCTAGGATTCGACCCTTTACTTTCATTATACTACCCTTTTAATTAACACAAATTCCCATTTAAGACAGGTCGACCCGTCTTAAAGAGGCTTTACTTTCATTATACGACACCCGTCTTTAGCCTGTCGATAATCGACTGAGCCCAAAGGCTGAAACCCTAAATCAACTTAAATCAACACTTCGGAAACACGAACTATCGACTTCCCAGTTCGTACTCGCTTCACAAATCAGTTTCTCAACCTCATCCATTATCTCTCTTGATATCAATTAGGGTTTTGAATTTGGGTGAAAATCATGGGGAAAGAGATTCAAACCCAGGCGGAACCTCAATCGACGCAATACACAGTTGAACAGCTTGTCGCACTCAATCCATACAACCCTGACATCCTCGCTGACCTCGAAAACTATGTCAATGACCAGGTCCTTCCATTAATCTAATCTTCTTTTATTCATTCTTTAGTGATTTCTAGTTTTCTATTTCATTCAGCAGATCCTTCCTTTAATCTTCTGATTGCGGGGTTTCAAGTCATGCTAATTTATTGTAGACCAATATATAATAGGATTTTGATTCATGAGTTATTAGTTCAATGTATTTAATCTTAGTTTATGATTTGATTTTGTTGAATTGCACAAGTCGTGTTTGTGAAGAGAATTGTTATCCACCTTCTCTTTTCTACCGTCTCTTGTCACAATCGGTTAAAATATCATATATTTTGCCTCATCCACTTGCCATCCGACCCCACACGATAAACGTAAGTTTAATCAATTGTGAGAGTGTAAAGGGAGAATGTAGATAGCCACTCTCATGCTTGAAAATATAAACGTCTATGATTGAACTCTATTCATAAATGCATTGTGGTTTAAATTTGAAATGCATAAATGCATTGTGGTTAGTTTACACTGCAATGATAAATATTAGTTTAATCGATTGTGAGATTGACGGAGTGTATAGGGAGAAGGTGGGAGAGAAGGTTGGAGGCAGAAGGTAGATAGCAACTCTCATGCTTGAAAATATAGACGTCTATGATTTAACTCTATTCATAAATGTATTGTGGTTCAAACTCGAAATTATAAGAACTAAAGATAAAACTTAATAGTCTTATAGTTGAACATTGAATAATGCATACCCATAGTTTATTATTTTCTCTACGGTACCCTCGTTTTGAGACTTTTATTTGCCATATGATTTAACGCCCTTCCTGATCTATTACTCATAGTGAAAGAAAAGGGTATTTCAGCTTTTGATTTGATTTTTTTCCCTGATTGTTTGTGCTGATCAGGTGGTGAGTGGTTCCTACAGTCTCGAAGCAAACCTTTGTCTTCTTCGGCTCTACCAGGTAAGAGACAATCACCTCATTGTTTATCAGATGTTCAGTGCTCCAATTTGTTTATCAATATTGTAAATAAATAAATTGAAATAAGAAAACCATTTATGCTAAAGCTATAGTTTCCTCTAAAACCTAAATTACTAATTTTCTTTCATATAGTTTGAACCGGAGAGGATGAGCACTCAGGTTATTTCGCGCATCTTAATCAAGGTAATCCTTCTTTGCTTCTCTTTCTTATTGTTTTATTAAATATGTACTTCCTCCATTCATATCCAACACTCCATTTCCTATTTTGACACTATTTATGAGAGAAAGGAATATTGATATTCCTTGCAATATATAAGAGAAAATATAGTCGTGCGAGATCTTGATTGATTCACCTTCGTAATTACAGTAAGAATATAAAACTTTTATATTTTTTAATAAAGTAAAATTCATGATAAGTATGTTCCTAATTTGTTCATTAGCAAGTATGTAAAAGGGAAATGGTGTGTTTGGATATGAATAGAGAGAGTAAAAATAATATTGGTAAATTTTGATGTTTAGTTCGAATTAGGAATCGGAAAGGGAAACAAATGGGAAGGAATGAGATTACCCCAAATTTATTCTATTGTTTGGTTAGTTTTATCAAATGGAATCAAAAGTAATAACAATAAACCCGACAACCACCCATTTTATTCTCCACCACAAACAACCAAAATGACCTCCGCAATCATGCTTACTGGCCTCCAACGCCGGTGTTCCGCCTACCTTACCTGCCGTACACAACCCATAAAATAATGCATATGTATCCAACTCGTGTCATTATTAATTGCTTGACGCCTTGACTGGTTTCCTGTCCACTGAAGTAGTTGCATTAAAAGCAACAAATTTCAGTTCAGATGCTTGGCTATAGAACTAATGATCCAGGTAAGTATCGGCTAGTATGGTGGACTTCCGCACGGCGGGTGGGGCAAGGGTGTCGTTGGTGCCGATTGTTGGTGGGGATGATGGGTTTGGTTGTGATAGTGGGTGTTAGAGGCGGAGACGGTGAGGCTGCCGTTGTGGTGGTTGGTGTTAAAGGTGGGGATGGCGTCGACAAGGCAGTGGGGGGGTGATGGGGAGGCTGTTGTGGTGGCAGCTTCAGTTTAGTAGCGATAGTTGGTGGGTGGGTCAGTGGGAAAGGGAATCCCCATTCCCTTTGGGGGTGAGGGGTGAGGGGTAAGGAGTTAGAAGACTTTGGAGGCAAGGGAGGGAAACTCATCTCTTTGTTTGTGTCAAACAAACACAGACAAAAGGAATCATTATCTTTGATTCTCTTACCCTTTCCTTTAGACCCCCAACCAGACAGTCCCTTAGTAAATATGTATGTGTCCTCATGACGACCCTCTTTTTTTCTTTCTGTTATGCAGGCTCTGATGGCTATGCCCGCCCCTGACTTCAGTCTTTGTCTCTTCTTGATTCCGGAAAGAGTGGTATTTTGTTAATATTCTTCCCATCTCTAGAATTTAATTTTGGAATGTGTAGTGTTGTGCCGTGTCTCATGTATAACAGCTATTGATTAACTATTTGCTTGTTTATTTGTGATAATTTCATCAGCAAATGGAGGAGCAATTCAAGAGCCTAATTGTTCTTTCTCACTATTTGGAGGTATGCTTTTTGTGTCTTCGTTGGGTATGATTTTATACGGATTCTGCTTTCCACTTGCCATAAAGTGTGCTGATTGTTGGTAACGTGTTTGTAGACTGCTAGATTTAAGCAGTTTTGGGAAGAAGCAGCCAAGACCCGCCACATTTTTGAAGCAGTTCCAGGTGAATATTTTTTGAAGAGTTGTAGTGATGTATGAGTAAGGAGTTGCTTATCATGCTAATTACCTGGAAGTACACCAAGATAAGACGAACAACTGTGATGGTTATCTTAGTCAAAACCGATTGCTTTGTTCAAAAACAAGATTCTTGTACATCTTTTCCTGAGAAACATTTATCCCACCTTTTTCTCAACGAGTTGATGCATTTTTTGCAAATAGGTAATACCTGAGAAACAGATATTAATAGGTGGTATGGTCATAGAACATGCATAGATTTTCGGCGACAAAGGATCACCAAAGATTTCTCATCCAACTATTACCCAGGTGATTTGACTTGATTAGGAAACCGATCTTGGTACGTGTCTTGGACTACTGAAACAGAAATTAAAGTCTCAGTCGGTGAGTTGCAAATTCAGCTAGCTGACTAGACTTGACTTTGAAAGTATGGTGGCCAGCACTATATCGAAATTGTACCATTGTTGGTTTTTGTTGTACACACTCTGTTGGGCCGCTGCATTTCTTCGTGATTTTTCTTTATTGGACGTTGAAATTTCGTAGCCCAATGCATTCTATTTCTCAGCCAATATGACTCATCAATCATTAAATCAGAGAGTTCTACAAGCTCTTTGGTTTTGTTTGTGGAAGCTCTGAAGCCTTTGCAGTTTGCAACACCTAGAATTGCATTCGAATACAGAACTAGTTCTTCTGACCTACAATGTTTTTCTTAATCAAAAGCTCCTGGAAAATATCTTAATTTTGTGCTTCCTCTCATCTGGTGGCTGACATATGACAAATATAATATGCAGGTTTTGAGCAAGCAATTCAAGACTATGCAGTTCATATTCTCTCAGTCACCTACCAACTGCTGCCAAGGACCATTGTCGCAGAGGTAGGTTGTTTCCATTATTACCTGAAACTGTCTAGCACTTCACATTTATAAATGGCAAATGAATACTTTGTATTTATGTAGGGTGCTTAACTATTTGAACTCTTTAACCAATAGTAGAGTCTAATTGAGGGTGATTGGGTTGGAACACACTTAAAATCTGGAACATTCCCTAGTTCAGGCATTGATTTCTAGATTTATGTCCATCGAATTAACTTATGTCGACCGATTGTCCAGGCTGTCAACATTGAAGGGGTGGCCCTAGACAAATTCCTTGAGCAGCAAGTAACGGAAAGCGGATGGAGGCTAGAAAAGAGTCCAGCTAAAGGCCAATTCATTATCCTTCCTTGCAGCGAGTTTAATCATCCAGAATTGAAGAAAAAGACAGCTGATAACATACCACTCGAGCACATTACCCGTATCTTTCCCATCCTCGGGTGAACTTCCCTTGAATATTATATGGTTTGTGGAGTTTTAGCGGGAATGGTATCTATTGTCTTTGGATGCCCCGAGCATGTCTAGGCTTTCGTTATTATAAATTGTCGACTTATTGGACTTCACTCAGTTGTCACACATTTTGAATTCCTTGGGATTTCTTTTTAATATTTTTGTCTTACCAGTTACGATGCCATCTGAGGTTAGGAAATTGGTTTACAAGCACTTGCTCCGACGATGGAGAGGAAATCAAGAACTATTTTCCTAACTGCTTTTTAAAGGCAGTTGGGCTTCCTTAAGATGCAAATATGTCTTGAGTCTTGGACAAATAATTTGTTTTCCCTATCGTCTTTTACTTAACAAATTTGGCTTTTAAAGGATATGGATACACTTGCATCCTACAGGTGAGACTTGAGAGAGTTATCTGCTTGCACATATAGTCTGACTACGTCGTGCTCTTTAGTTGTGACCCTGCAGTTTTGAATGTTGACAACCGGGCAAGTGGTTATCAATCCTCAATATAATTGGCAAGATTGCACTAAATGGTTCTACTATAAAACTCGAAGCTTATGTCGACTTTTATTCATGCTTTTAATTCCAATGTTTGAACCGCAAGAACACTACTCAACAACTTTGTACTTGATTCACTCTTGCTATATTAAAAGTAAAATGTAATGTCTTAAAAAGAGGGTAATTTTTATTAACAGATTAATAATGACCTTATAATACAAGTTACACGGGTCTAAATGTAGAATTTTATAGAACAGCCACAGTGCCAACTGCCAACTTGTAGGGGATTGAGTCCAAACTTGCTCAAACACCCATCTAAGATTAATACTGAAATCAAAAACATTATTCCGGTAAATTGATTTGACTTTACTAAGAGAGCGAGTGATAGTACAATCTATTCAAACACGTAAATGAGTCAAATCTACTCTACGTAAAAGCTGAAACATTTAATTGACCGATGTATTTAGAAAATAAAAAAGTAAATGACCCCACCTTTCTTTCTACTAATTAACTAGGTTTAATCCCGTGCAAAACTTGCACTCGAAATTAAAAATTCAATAGTTTCACTAAAAACACGTAGCTAAAAAAGTACATGTATATTTATGAATTATGATAAATAATTAAATACTAACAAAAATTAATATTTTAAAGCACGTTAGATCACTGAGATAATGTATATGTAGTCCAAAGTAGATCGTTTCAAAATTCACGGGCAATGTAAAATTATGGTAAAGGTTATTATGTTATTTTTATTTTTATTAATTTGTTATTAATTTCTATATTTAGAACTTATTTAATAAAAATATAAAATGTTAACTATAGTTTTTTGACATATTAAACGAAGATAAGATATGTTCGTATTATCGAATGAACGAAAAAAAAAAAATATACAATAATTACTATTACTATGTACATTTAATATGGAAGAAAATTTGTAGTCATATCTACAATACTAAAACACAAAAAACATACTAAAATTAGTTGATGTCGGATGTTTACAATTGATTTGTATTTTCATAAATGAATTTGTATAGTTTTATTTTTGTATTTTTTATTATAGTAGTAGATTTAACATTATGAGGATAAAAAATGTTAAGAGTATAATTTGACAATAATTTATTTTGTGTCGAGGAATATTTTTATCCCGAAATCGGGTTATTTTATTTATATACTAAAATTAATATTTTATTTTTAGATTAGTTTTATCTGTTAACTAAAATTAGATTGTATAAATAATAATTTGATTATGTTTTCGGTATTGTATAGAATTGAGTATGAATTAAATGTATCAAGTATTGTGTCTTAATCATATTAATGTTAATAGAACAAAAAAGCTGAGATTCTATATTATTTCTAGGCTATAGAGATGTCGAGTTCTGATATACAATTTTTTTACTACATGTGGTAAATACGTATTAAACTTATATATCTAGATATAAGACATTTCTATACCAATCTTATTTAATAATTTCGGAGTCGTATGTACAATTCAACAATGAGTCATAAATCTGAAAATAATGGGGTAATATTTATGCATCATAAATGTATAATATATGGTTTTGTGAAATGTGCTTAAATAAGAGTAAAAGTTGGAGGATAATAAGAGTTAATTAATTGTGGGAATGAAGTGGAACGTGGGTTACTAATTAAGAAAAAAAAAGTGACTTTTCATTCCCTAAAAATAAGGAGCCAATGAAAAGGCTCTAAAAAACTTAGCTTTATAGAAAAGAAGATTATTCTCTCTCCCCCACTCCTATCATATTAATTAATTACTCTCTTTCTTCCTCTCTTATATTCCATACAAATCTGTTTTTATTTATACAATTTGATTTCCGTCCACGAATAAAACTAATTAAAAAAAATTATAGGCGCAAACAGAGGGAGGACATGCATTATATTTTACGAGAGATTTATGGATAATTATTTGTGTTTTTTACGAGAGATTTATTGATTGAGATTACACGAGACACTGTAAACAATACTATACACACACATACATTCAACTATAGAAATTACACAAAATCATACATGTTTATACAAATCCATATGATATTAAATAATTAATTGTCACGAAAATATTAAAAACTGAAAAATTACAAATACAACATGAATCAGTCAATAGCTACAAAAATAATGTCACCCATCTGACTATATTACATAAAAAAAAACATATAGTTGAAATATACAAGTATAGCTCTTCGAAACTCAAGTAATAATATTATTATTTTTAAAATGAATATAAAAATATACAAGTAAAGATTGTAGAGACGCAAGTATTAATTAAAAGGATGGTTTCTGGGACTTGTTTTGGGTTAAAAAAAACTAAAAAAACATACTCCCTCATAGTCACTTATTTCTTCCCCTTTCCCTTTTCCACAAAAATTAAGGAAATGAATTTGGACCACACAAAACACACTACCCCACATACAAATGAACTTAGACCACACAAAACACACAACCCCACATCCAAAAAGAGAAAGAGGGAAGAAAACCCAACTAACCCAATAAGGAAAGAGAGAAGAAATGACCGACTAGGAGGGAGTATAAAACATATAATTAAAATATAAATATACACGTACAAGTAGACCTCGCAAATGGGTCAAACGGGTCGGGTTTGGGTCGGGTCAGTTTGGGTCGGGTCATATCGGATTTGCTCAACCTTTCGGGTCGGGTCGGGTCGGGTCAGGTCACTTTCGGGTTTGGGTCAGTTTTGGGTTTGGGTCACTTCGGGTTTGGGCCATTTCGGGTTTTGGTAATTTTGGGTCGGGTTATTTTAGATTCATTTCCGATTTATTTAGGCCATTTTCAGGTCAAAATGATCAAGTTAGTTTTCATGTCAAGCCCGACGTCGAGCCAAACTCGCACAAGCCGACTTCGACCAAGCCGAGCTTGAGCTGATTGTGGGCTGTCTCGTCTCATTATCAGTATATCACTCCTAATCACAATAAATTGGGTCATTTAGGATCATTTTAAATCGGGTTGTCTGTGGGTAGGTGGTTTTGGGTCGGGTCTATTTCGGGTCAGTCAAGGTTCGGGTCGGGTCTGGGCCGGGTCGGGTCAATTCGGGTTTCGGGTCATCCTCGGGTCAAGCAGTTCCGGGTCGCTTTCGGGTCTCGGGTCAGCCTTATTGGGTCGGGTTATTCGGGTCGGGTCAGTTTTGCCAGGTCTACGTACAAGTAGTGTACAACATTTTGAGGCTCAAGTATTATTATTATTATTATTATAAAAGAAGGCGGGGTTTTGAGAATAGTAGCAGGTTTAAAAAAAAAACATTTTTGAAAATAATATATATAGTTGAAAATTGAAATAAAAGTATACAAGTTAATTTTAAATAAAAAAAATAAAATTTAATAAAATTTAAAAATAGGCAATTTTTTGAGATTAGTATAAGGTTAAAACAAAACTGTAAGGATCTTAACGATAATATATAGATAATGATACCTGCATGGATAAGTGCATAAAAATACCAACACAAGTCTCACGTAATAATAATCAACCCAAATTAGCCCATCATATTTTATAAAAATAATCAATTTATATACATTAATATAACTTCAAAAATAAATTAAATAAAAATTATTGGTATTTAACATGTTTAATTAATTGCATTATCGTTTTGCCTTTATCCTGTTCAATTATATTTTTATCGTTATTTTGCCTCTAACATGTCAAATACCTTCATTCAGTATTATTTAATATATTCATATTTTATATAATAGCTTAAAGGAGATGACAATTTTTGCGTTCGTTATTACGACTCGTGTAATATTGCACGAGTTTAAAACTAGTAATGAACTAAAACACAATCACGTAATTCTGTACCATCGTGCGTAACTAAATACATGTAACTAAGATTGTAGATATTATATTGTACTCCGTACATGATACTATTTTAACGGTAAATTGTTTATCGTAATTGCTAAATTTCGCGTACAAGTTTACGAAATCCAACCCATTTTGCCCATAATAATCCACAATTGCCCTTTGTCGTACAAGATAATTAAAAAGAATTCTCTTCCTTCTCTCTCAGCCTAACCAATTCGTTAATAGTTCGACAATAATGGATTGTAATTCGTACATATCAAGTGTAATTTTTCCGCTGTATCAACATCTTTTTTTTTATACCGTTTTTTAATCGAGATTTAACTAATGTTTTTTTTACAATTAGGGTTTGGATTGATGTCGATTACAATTGAAACCGGGTTGTTGAAAGGGGTGGTTGTGGAATCGTCGAACAGACCGGAGGAAGGTGGTCGGAAGGCGCATGTTAGGTGGTTAGAGGGCATAGTTGGGTACTCAGAGGTTGTTGCGGGTGGTATTCAATGGGAAATGTCGCGTAAGGAGAGATTGTGCTGGTCGGTGTGGCCCGTGAGGGCAATGAAGTAACAACAGAATAACATAGAGTAATATTGGGGTAACACAAAATAACAATGGAGTAAAACACAACAACAATGGACAACGGTAACATAAGAGTAACATAGAATAACAAAAGAGTAACATAGGTGTAATATAGGAGTAACACTTAGTAATATAGGGTAACAATAATGGAGTAAATAGAAGTAATAGATGAATAGCATGTGGTAAAAAAAAACCTTATGAGAAAATTAGAGAAAAATGAGAACATAAGAGTAACAATGGAATAACAAGTCGTAGTACAAAAAAAGTAACATGATAAAAAAAAAAATCGTGAGAACATAAGAGTTACACTGAAATTACACGCGTGATAGCACAAAATCGTACGAACATAATGAGAAAAATAGAGAATCGTGAGAACATAAGTGTAAGAGTAACACTTGCATAACAAGTGGTAACAAAAAGAAAAAGTAACCTGATGAAAATATTAGAGAACATTGAGAAAATAAGAGTAACACTAGAATAACACGTGATAACACGAAAAAAAAAAAGTAACATTGAAATAACACTATGGACACCAACTCATCATAAAAACCAATCTCATTTATTTACGAGATTATGAGACTAAATTCCTTAACAATTTATTGTAAATGGTCCCTTGAAACTTCGTCTTAAAGTGAAATCCATTATTTTTGAACTTAAATTCCACCTAAAAGTCAATTTCTAATTATAAGAGCAATAGCAATAGGAAGAACTTTAAATAAAGTTATTTCTATGTCATGTCATAACACACCAACCCTAATATTTAGGAATTTTTATTCACAATAGAAAATCAACAATTGTAATTAATTCCTCACATTTTACAAAGTTATATTTATTAGGTTTCCATTTCCCTATACTTACAAACTTGGTTCTTATTTTAGAACTTGGTTCTTAAAAATAAGAATAAACTTTTGAATACAATAGATGAATTTTTTAAATAAAGTTCTTGGTGCCTACCTCAAAGAGAAGAACTACCACTGTTATTGCTCTAAATATTTATTACCACATAAAAATGATTATTCTTCTTTAAAAGTTTTTATAAAATTTATGATACAATTTAAAAATAAATCCATTTCCATGAATTACACAAAATGGATTTATCATACGAATTTATTTTCACATGTACACATCTTTTCGATAAAATTAAGGGCGTAACTATAGCACTCAAAGGTAAAGGGGCTTAATTTTTATGGTGTATTACCACTTTCTTTTTTCACATAAAAGGGCCATTTTATTCATCACTAAAAGCCGATTTTAGATCGAAAGTTACAACCAACTCAATTGACCTCGGAACCAAGTAGAATATGTGAGCATGATCAAATGCGCTATCTCATGAGCGGCTTTGTTTCCCTTTGCACAACCACCTTCCAAACCTCACACTCACCCTCCAATCTCCCCAACTTGAAACCCCGCCCTTGACGTGCACAACTGTCTCCCTACGCTGCCAGTACCCTCCCCCGACCGCTTTTCCCATAACGTCGCCTCCATCCCACCACAACTACCATGAACAATAATTTATTATAAATATAAACCCTAAATCAAATACAAGTCCAACAAAATAGAAGAAAACAATTTATTTGATTCAAAATTATTAAATTAACAAATTAAAACGCGTTCTACATACAAATTATCATCGATAATCGAATAAGTCAGTTTAAAATGAGATGTTTTAGGGTTAGGAGAGAATTGGTAAGGAAACAAATTGAGTTGGCTTTATGTTTAAGGGTATACAAATGAGAAAAGGTGGGTAAAATGTATGGAGTACTGGCAGTCCCTCGTGAGTGCGGCACGCACCCAGCTCTTTCCCACCAGTTCGTTCTCCCTCCAAGAAGCTCAGGAAACTACAAACCCCAAAGGACTTAAACGCTCTGCGACTAAAGAAAGGCAGCTCTTTATATTACTTATAGTTAAGGGGCACAAGTCATGGACTGGTTTCTTCAGCCCTTTTTCTGGGGGATACACATTACACCACGATTTTGAATCTGAAGAGAGATTTCAAGAAATGGCATGGGGCTCATTTAGTAGACAGCGAGTAAATGTATTGCGAAATTATAACTAGGTTAAAATACTATACATTTGAGTTAAAAAGGATTAACAAATGACCTGGAAGAATACATTATTGATAAATTATTACCTCGGTGCCTTAAAGGCACCCCAGGCACCCAAAAATTACGTAGAAAGTAGAAACCACATCGACGAACTCCTTCTTCGATCACAATAAACACCAACACAACCAATAAGTTAAGTCATACAGCTTTGTTCCATGCATTACAATCGGGAGTCAAAAGTGTAGTGAGTTCTGTAGGCTCCATTAGAAACTAGGGAGTACATGTCCGATCAGTTCTTGGGACCACAAAAGCAAAGATGGCAACGCCGTGTCCGATCACAAAATAAGGAGCAGCATAGTGCACATAGAGTATGACTATAAGTGGTGGGCACATTCTATATTAAACTTGGAGCGCAATTTATAGCGCATACAGGCAACCACAACCACAAACAGACGGGCCTCGAGATAAACCACAGGATCTTTTTGCACACGTATGATTGTGAGATGCACATCGTCCTGGCAATTATCATCCCATACCAAACAAAACAGTTCATCCACCAAGTGGAACAACGACAACACAGAGCTCCGTAAACCGTCCTGACATTTAAGCTCATGCCACAAATCAGCAACTGGCCCATAAAATAAAATTCTCGTATTCCAATCAAAGGCGTGAATGTTCCCATCTACATCAAGCCAGAACAAGGTGTCCTTTACCATTATAGGTTGTCCATGCATGCTTAACAATAGACCTTTAAATTTCCAATCGTACAAATCCCAGCGCCGAGTGCTAGGATGATACAAATGCACCTTCAAATCTTCTGTGTTGAAAAGTAAGATCTGTGGGGACGGGCCAAAGGCTACAATCAAACGATCAGAGGGTATCGGATCAAATGGAGCATCTGGAAGCGCCTCCCAATATCCCTTCAAGGGGTCAAACATTTCAGCAAAGCAGTCAGCTGGATCATTCCCACCGAAAACATACAACTTATCTTCGACCACCAATATTTGTGGGGAGTACCTACAAGAAATTAAAGTACCCAAATACGTGAATAATTTACTACCTCGGCAAAAATAATATATTTATCAAATACAGTGAGTGTTACTACCCATTCGTGTGGGTACACGAACTGGCCTGTGCCAGTTCATGTAGAAACACAAACCAGCCTAGGCCAGGTGTAATCCACACGACTTTGCCCAGGTTTGTTCATGTGGATTCCACGAACTTGCTGGTTCGTGTTCAGCACATGAACTGGGCCGGGTTAGTTCATGTACTAAGCTTCAACGCAAACTGTACGAACTGCTTCGATACACATATTACTAAGCCGGATACACATATACAAGTACCCCAGATACACATATCATATCGATTTTTGTATCTACAAGTATTGATTTGTATATTTTGGAGGATTAGGTTGTGTATGACCACCCAACTAAACAACAAAAGCCCACCACCACCCACAACACCACCAACAAATACCACCACACAGTTAATAAAAAGATGTCAGGTAACTCACCTCGGAGAACATAGTGGTTGACCTATCTCCCATTGAGTAGTCTTTATCTTAGAACTGAAGTGGCGGTAGCGAGGCCTATGGCATATACTCATGTGATCCACCACATTGCTGTATGCCTGTATGATTGATTTATAAGTTCCAAATCTCCACCAACACAATAAATGGTAGAACCAATGACGGCACTCTTCATACCACCCAGAAAGTCAGAGGGACACAGGAGCTTCTCTGTAGGGGTAATCGTGAAGGAAGGAAAATGAATGATATCACTCAAGGCAGAATGGGTATGACATGTATATCGAAGGTGAGTATTTTTTTGCGAAACTTGGAGATGAGCCATCAAGTCCGAGGGGATGCCAAGTTTAAACCAAACAGGAGCCGTGTAGTTACTACTTACTACTACTAAAGGTCAGTTGAATGCATATATCAAACCGCACTAGTTTAACCAATTTTCTTATCCTTCTCTTCTTTTTATTAAGATTTATCAGCCAAACCCATGATCGAGTCGCCATCATTGGATAACTACAACATTAT
Organism: Heliosperma pusillum; assembly: GCA_022085475.1. Lineage (NCBI taxonomy): Eukaryota > Viridiplantae > Streptophyta > Magnoliopsida > Caryophyllales > Caryophyllaceae > Heliosperma > Heliosperma pusillum. Next base: position 5,570 of record JAIUZE010009403.1, on the reverse strand, counting down.
CAATCTGTTGAGGAACCACCGGATGAAGACGGTACTCCAATCACGTTCACTGATGTTCTCTCGCGTGCTCTTCCAGGATCGCAATCAACTGGTAATTGCTCTCCCTCATCTGTCGGTCATCTTCTAAATATAACTGCTCAAATGTCAAACCCTCGATCTGGAAGTGTTGCCCAATTAAGGCCTCCTGCTACTCCGGCTAATACTATTACTGTTATTCCGGGACCTTGGAATAAGGTGGTAAAATCTCACGAGGTATTTGGAAATATACACTCATGGGGAATTTTTGGGTGCTAACCTAAAATTGTCGAAAAGCCTTTGTTGCCAAGTATTGGAATAAGGGTGAATTACCACTGGGGTGTGTTTAGTTAAAAATATCGCAAGTGTATGAGTTTATTGTAGATGCTTACTAGTTGATTTTAGACAAGTAAAGTTAATTATTAGTCGATTTAGATTATATTTTAGCTACGAAGAATCAATAATAGAGAATTAGTTAGACTAAATTTATAAGCAAATAACAACGATTTTAATCAATAACTAAAAGGTCTAAGGTTCGTAGTCTCGTTATAGGTCGACAAGCTATACTAAGGATGAATAATTACCAAATCACTACTCGGATTATACACTACCTAATTTGCTATTAACAACTCTTCCGAGCTAATTAAACTCCCTAATATTGATCAACCTACCTACTTGGCTACTTCCATAAGCAAATTAAACCAAGCAGAGGCATTAAGTTGATAGTTGAGTCCTAATTATCAATTAGACACTTCCATGAATAACTAATAATCAAAGATAAGATTAATGTTCTAAACTAAACCGCCTTACTTCCACAAATTGATTTAGCTTTAACCTATTATTAGATGATGAACTTGGTGGATAAATCTCGTCACAAAACAATTCTCAATTCCCATTGAACAATTAACTTGCTTTTAGATGATTCATACATTCAATCAAAAACAACAATGACGGGTTTGGATTCCAAGTACCTAAGAGGGGGAGGGGGTGAATTAGGTACCACTTTAAAATTTTCAACTTAATCTTTATTGTTTAAAGAAAGTTGATAGTTGTTTAAGAAGAACAAATGAATACACTAAATGAACAAGGTTATCAAGAGTGTATTGCTAAATTATAAAGTTGCTGTAAAGTGAAAGTTACAGTGAGTCTGACTGTTACTTGTTCGTTTTAGCAGATGAAGTAAAGGCTACAATACGAAAGTAACAGTATCTGAGACTGTTGCACTGAACAGAAATGCGAAACAAACGAGTAAAGAAAAGTGCAGCGGAAATAAAACAAACAAGAGATAAACACAGGAGTTTTGAATTGGTTCAACCACTTGAAAGGCCTACGTCCAATCTTCTTCTTATTGATTCAATTAAGTAATCTACTCCGACTACCTAAGACCCTTACAATAAAAAGGACCAACAACCTACTCCGGTTGCGAAATGAGTTTAAGACTACTCCGTCTCAAACTCGACTCTTTATCTAAGAAAGTTACAAGATCACATTCCCTGATTTTGTTCTTGTGAAAAGAACGAAGGCGAATTCATTAAGATCTAACTATTCTAGATAGAAGAGTACAATACTTAAGGCAACAGTCGTCATGTCTGTGACTTTTGAAGACTTTGAAGAATTTTTGCAAAGATTAAAAGCTTAAAACTTTGAAGGCAATTTGCAATGAAATGTGTTTTGTTTTCTCAGGAAAGTCTTAAGCAATGTGAGATGAGTGCCTTCTTATTTATAGAGAAGGACAAGATTTGAATTGATTAAAGAATTCTTTTTGAGAGAGTCAACTCTTAAGAAAAAGAACAAAAGAGTTTTGCTATTTAGAAAGTAGTGCATATGTTATAAACATCAAAGTGTGAATCAAGGTATGCAGTAGACTTTCAACTTTTCTGATCATCTTTTGAAAACAAAAGAGTAAGGACAAGAGGGTTTAAGATAAGAGCCAAGCAACCCTTTTTGCAAATAAGAATTAGTCTTATGCCTTTTAAGGAAAATGGTTTGGAAAGATTCCCCTACCTTCTTGTTTTCTTTCAAACCCTTTCATTCAATAAATCAAAACATTTGAGGATCATTCTCAGGTTAAATAGATTGCAAAGTGAAGATTTAAAATCGGTTTATAAAAGAGTCGACAGACATGAGCAACAGTAACGTGCACTGTTGCTGACCTGTTGAGGCAACAGTCGTACGTACTGTTGCAGTTGCAAGTATAGCATTCTTCTACCTTTACAACAGTAACTCATTACAACTCGATTTAGTCAGACACCAACACATCAAGATCTTGATTGACGCTTGCTTGGAGATTCTTCATATTCCTGAAATCTTAACTTAGAAGCACATGTTAGTTAGGCATGTCATCATCAACAAAACCGGCTCAACAAACAATCCAATTCAATATAAATCTTTATCTAAATCTGAGATACCAATTAGGTAATCAAAATTAACAATTCAATTCATGCTTGTCATCCCTACAACAATCCTACGAACCCTAGATGGGAAATTACTCACTCATAATAAAAGAAGACAAACAATTCATAATTAAAACAATATAAGACATAATTAAAAGAATAGATGAAAGAATACTTGTAATTAAAGAACCCGAATGTTGAATAGAACGAAATATAATTGCAATAATCCAAAGAACGAAGTAATTAAATCTTAATCTATCTAAAGAGTTCTTGTAATTAGGGATAATGATATCCTAAACATAAGATAAAAACAATATATGAAAAACTAAGTATCCAAGAGTTTCTTAATAATAGGTCTTTTATTAGAACTTGAAAACTAAGCTAAATTGGAGTTTCCAAAACTCGGGTAGCATAGCCGCATGTTCCCCCGCCCGGGTACAAAACATCTGTTGAGCTAGTTTGTTGATGATGACATGCCTAATTAATATATGCTTCTTAGTTAAGTTTTCAGGAAATCAAGAATCTCCAAGCAAAGACTAATCTCCAAGCAAGAGTAGAAGAAGAGTTGAATGCCCAAGAAGAATCGAGTTGTAAAGAGTCGTCTATTGTAAAGGTAGAAGAGTATGGTACTTACAAATGCAACAGTCTTGGCAACCATTACCTCACATGTTCAGTGTAACAGTGAGGACGACTGTTGCACATGTCTGAAACTTTTCAAAGACTTTCTAAAACAAAATCTTCCTGCTGTTTTGAAAAGTTACTTGAACCTTCCTTGAAATGATTTTGAACGTGATTTGAAAATGATAAGAAGGAATCATTTGAAAGTGTTTTTCCTCATTTGCACAAACAAACTTTTTCTCAAAAGGAAAAGCAATGCTTGGCTTGTTCCCAAATGAGTTTGTCATCTTATGACTTTCACCCAAGGGTAAAATGTTTCCTGCATCTTGAGCAGCCCACTTCTCTGAGACATTTTGTCATTTGTGAAAGCTTTGTGCAGGACATTCACTTTGCCCACATGCTTGAGAGTGGACTTTCTCAAGGTTCTCCTTTAATCTTTTCAAATCACTTCCTCCTCTATAAATAGAGAGAACACCTCTCTCATTTCTTTAAGACTTTCCAGAGAAATCAAACTCACTTCATTGCAAATTGTTTTCAAAGTTTTAAGCTTTTAATCTTTACAAAATTTCTTCAAAGTCTTCAAAAGTCTCAGACATGACAACTGTTGTGTTAAGTATTGTATTCTTCTATCTAGAATAGTTAGATCTTAATGAATTCGCCTTCGTTCTTTCCACAAGAACAAAATCAGGGAATTTGATCTTGTAACTTTCTTAGATTGGAGTCGAGATGTGATGAGGACGGGTAGTCTTGAAACTCATTTCGCAACCGGAGAGGTGTGGTCCTTTTTATTGTAAGGGTCTTAGGTAGTCGGAGTAGATTACTTAATTGAATCAATAAGAAGAAGATTGGACGTAGGTCTTTCAAGTGGCTGAACCAATTCAAAATTCCTGTGTTAATTTCTTGCTTGTTTAATTTCCGCTGCACTTTTCTTTACTCGTTTGTTTCGCATTTCTGTCTAGTGCAACAGTCTCGAATACTGTTACTTTCGTGTTGTAGCCTTTACTTCATCTGCTAAAACGAACAAGTAACAGTCAGACTCACTGTGACAGTCACTTTACAACAACTTATTAATTTTGCAATACACTCTTGATAACCTTGTTCATTAAGTGTATCCATTTGTTCTTCTTAAAAACAATCAACTTTCTTTAAACAATAAAGATTAAGTTGAAAATTTTAAAGAGGTACCTAATTCACCCCCTCCCCCTCTTAGGTACTTGGAATCCAAACCCTTCAACATCCCTGCCTGGGGGAGCACTTCTGCCCAATTGCGGCTTCAAGAGTCAATGTCCCCGCCCGGGGCTCATTTCACCCCCGCCCGGGGAGATCTTCTTATCTTCTCTTCTTCATAAAATACTTCAATCTATAATGCTCATGGGATGGAAGCCTTTATTCTTCATTCCAATGTCCGAGAACTCGTTTCTCATTACTCCTATCATGGATACCTTTCCAAGGATGGTTCCTTATGACCTGAAACAAACACGAAACATACGAAAGCGTAGTATATATCGAAACATGATGAAACCATGCAAAGCTAGCCTAAAATAATATCAAGGGGATTAAAAAAAAAGCCTAATTAAGCTACTAAATACACGTAACATAAGCACTTAACAAATTCCCCAAGCCGAAACCTTGCCTGTCCTCAAGCAAATACTCGGCAAACAATCAATAAATAGGAGGACAAGATAGTGAAATGGCTAACCAACTTAATACCAAAAGCATCACCCTACACGAATCTAGCATCATACATGTCCCTTGATGAACCACAGGGAGTGGTGAAAACATAAACATAATTAATGATCATAAGATAGTGCAACACTCCACTCCATGCTCAATCCTTTAACCGTGCAATACCATGTACTAGGCGCTCACAAGATGTCACTCATCACAAATAGAACAAGGCAATTTTTATTGTGGCACTCACCTATTCAACCTGCAGGAAATGTGCAAAAATGGCACTACGCCCACAATAAAGAGTGGAATAGCCCTCCAATTTTTTTTCACTATTTATTTTGATTTCTTTATAAATTTTCTTTACCTTATAACTCATTTGGCATAATTAAAGACATGTTCAAATAAACTCAAACTCGAAAAACCGATTGAAAATATTTGCAGATATTTTTATAAAACAAAAACAAAAACTACGCGTCGTTAACATTTTTCCTACTTTCCCAACTTTAGCTTTAACTTTTAAATCTGATTCCATCCGCCTCATATGTGACACCCTCAAATTTGCGGAAAGAAAAAAAATAATTTAAATACATAACGAAGGGTGTCTGAAATAAAAAGGTTCATAACAAAAGGAAAATAATATTATACATAGGAATTTTACAAGACGGGAGACATATCTCCCGTATAAATACGGAATGAAAAGAGTATATAATAATATACAATCTAACAACCGAATAAAGGTCCAAGGTAAATACTTCGCTCGCTAGCTCGTCAATGTACCCCAAATATGCATTCACCACCTGTTCGACCGCATTAAATATAAACACGGAAGCCACAGTCAGTGGGGAGTAACTCCGAGTCCTCCCAGCCACGAAA
>JAIUZE010009401.1:0-27599 GCA_022085475.1 Heliosperma pusillum | reverse complement strand
AATTTGCGGAAAGAAAAAATAATTTAAATACATAACCAAGGGTGTCATAAATAAAAAAAGGTCATTACAAAACGGAAATAATATTCTACAAAAGAAATATACAAGACGGGAGACATATCTCCCGTATAAATACGGAAATAAAAGTGTATCTAATAATATACAAACTATGAACCGAATATAGGTCCAAGGTAAAATACTTCGCTCGCTAGCTCGTCATGTACCCCAAATATGCAACACCACCTGTTCGACCGCATTAAATATAAACACGGAAGCCACAGTCAGTGGGGAGTAACTCCGAGTTCTCCCAGCCACGAAATGTAGAGTTTAATGAAACATGAAAAACATAAAAGCAATGTATATAGAAAATACAAAACCTTAACATAGATGATATGGTTTTCATGTTATGAAACAGTTAACTAACATATAACCTATCATATGAAAGCTATCATGTGAATCCGATAATAAAATATAACTCGAGGTAGGGAAGCTGGTATGCTGGCTCAGCGGTTACCATGTAACATGGCCCTGATACACTCAAACCCCAATCAACACGTAATACTGGAATCAGTTAACAACCGGTAATCCAAACCTACAATTCATAGCGGATTGCATCTCACCTTCTAGAACTCATTAGGAATCATACAAACATGAAAGACCCATAACGTCTACAAACAGGATAAGTTCCTAGTAAAGTCAATAGAAGACTTCTGTAACTCGAGGCTATACCACAAGGTAGGAAACACATCCTAGTCCTAGACTGATCAGACCTAGCGACAACAGCTATTCCGTTCCCCGTCCCATGACATAACCGTCTATGAGAAACTCTACTAGGCGACCCCCGAAGCAGAGATGGCTAGTACTTAAGCTGACTCCAGTCCCAAAACGGATCAGGCAGCCATGCCCCGACTTGGATATAAACCCACCAAGCCGAGACACAAACGCTATCAAGCGACAAACTCCGTATGCTCGTTAAAGATAGTACGGCCTATCAATGTCGTGGTCTAAGCTACTCATTTAGAATTAGCATGGTCAAGACGCCATATACTCATAATTCTCTATGGGTACTTAGTCAACACGACACCAACCATATAATAAAAACAGTCACGGGAAAACATCCTATCATGTGACTAATTGCATATCAATAATAATCAAATATCATATCGCCTCATATCTACTAAGGCTAATTCAGAATTAAATACAACCTCACTTGAAGACAAATCCCCGGGACCCGGAGTCCCCGACGGGGTCATCAGTTCAAATCGGGCGGACCTAGATCTTAGTTTGAACAAACCGTTGGATCAAACCGGCTAGAAACAGAGTCTTTCTCACATAGACATAAAATCAACATATTCCTTACATGTTATTTTATTAAAACTTCTAACATGTGAATTATTATATTATGCCCGAAAACCCGTTTGACTAAAAGGATATTAAATTAAACTACGGTCTCGTCTTATAATTTCTAACATGTGAGAAATAATAATTTAATGAAAAACCTTTTTTAATTAAATATTTTACTTATTAATATTTCTCGCTTGCTAATTATTACAAAACGCGATAAAAATGACGATAACTCAAAAACCGTCACAAGTCCCAAAGTGGGACCCACGGGCTGAATTGGGCTGACCTGGACACGGGCCTGACTGGGCCCCACGGCCTGATTTGGCCAAAAATGGTTGTTTTGCCTAAAAATTCTAAAACCGCTTCCTAATATTTTCCCGCATGCTTAACATATTTAAAACCCGTCAAAACAACAATTAAACAATCAAACATCGACACAACCCAAAGACCAAATCCCGGACCCACCATGGACCAACCCAGACCGGTCTGAACCGGCCTGGACCGGCCTGGTTTGGACCGGTTTCCAGCCACTATTTCGGCCACCACTAACCAACCACCCCAAATTGTTTCTTACATGTTTTAATTAATCAAACCATCATTTTAACAACCAATTTAACCATCCAACATGCAACAATCATCATCATGAAGAAATCATAAAAATATAACAAGAACACCAACATATTCATACATTCCTACAACATAATAAAATCAACCACTTATCATGTTACTAACTAAAATCATAAAACCATAATCATATGAACAAAAACTAAAGATGAACCAAAAAATAAAGTAAACCAAAGCTATGTAACATTTATCCGTCGAGTAACTCGGAATCGTTACCTTAGCTAGCTAAAATCAAGTAGCACCAAAATAATAAGAACTAAGAACTAAGAAACCCGTCTTCTAGTCTTCTCCTAACATATACGAGTCACCAAACTAGTCTTCAAAATCTTCCCCTATAAGAAATGACAAGAAAACATTATTAGAACTTAAAATATGATTTTCCATAATCAAAGTCTTGAAAACGATTTTGACGGAATTGAAATTAAACCATACGTGAAGATGAGGAGCGAAGAGGAGAGTCTAGAAATATAAATTAGGATGGATTTAATTAAGAAATGAAGGTTTTATGAAGGTTTTGCTCAAGAACGACGAAGAACGGATGAAGAACGACGAAGAACGTTCAAGAACGATGAAGAACGATTTATTTGATCTTAAGTTGATTGGTTGTAAAATGAAAAGTTGTTTGTGAGTAAAGTGGGGTGAGGAGTGTCGTGTAATATAGAGCAAACTAGTGAGTTGGGTTTTGAAATTGTGGTTATGGAATTGACCCGGTATAATAATTATCTTACCGTAATTAATTAGATATTAAGTTAATTGAATTAAATATCAAGATATTATGTTATTATAATGAAAAGAAATAAAATATCAAGGCTAAGAGAGGAAGAAAAACCGTGTGGTATGGGTGATATCGGGTCAGTTTTGTAAACGATTTGCGTAATTTTCGTAAACTGATCGATAAAGTAAATAAATATCTAGATATTATTATTAGTTTAATCAAAAGAATTAAAATATCTAATGTGAGTGGAAAACGATGACCTGGGCGCGTGACTCATGCCAAAGTCGAGTTTCGGGTTCGTTTCGCGCTTTACGATGAGTCGGGAATAGTTAAATGACGTTCGGTTAAAACCGTAAACGTTATTCTTTAAATTCCGAATAAATTCAAAATAATTATATTAAATTATGATAAATCTTAATAAATCTAAATAAAAATAAATCAAAAATATTATTTTTTTAAATAAAATTTCGGTCTTCAAACTTATGAGACGAGTCGGGAAAAGTCAACGGAAGTCAAAGTTGACTGAAAAGTCGAGAAAAGTCGAAGATGACTTAAAAGTCAAGAAAAGTTTATGACGACTTAAAAGTCAAGAAAAAGTCAATGACGACTTTAAAAAGTCAAGGAAAAGTCAAAGACGACTTAAAAGTCAAGAAAAGTCAAAGATGACTAAAAACGGTCTTTTCATGAAATCTCTCAGAAATTCCAAATACGAACGCGGAATTTCAAAATAAGACTCGGAACAAAAATTCCTATTTTAAAAACTTAAGTTCTACTGAAAAGTGTTAGTAAATATTTTTACTAGAAAAATCGGGTATATTTCGGGTTGTTACAACAGCTCTAGCATCATTAGTGGGAGTGGCGATTGCTTCTACCCACTTGGAAACATAGTCAACAGCGACTAAGATGTAACGATTTCCGTTAGAAGAAGGGAATGGTCCTTGATAGTCAATACCCCAGACATCGAATATTTCAACTTCTAATATGCCGTTTTGAGGCATCTCATGTCTCTTGGATATTTGACCCATTCGTTGACAAGCGTCACAAGCCATAACAAAGTCCTTTGAATCTTTAAACTTCGAGGGCCACAAAAACCCGGATTGTAAGACTTTGGCTACGGTCTTGGACGGACCATGATGACCACCATAAGCAGATGAGTGGCATCCTTCTAAAACTCCTTTAACTTCCCACTGAGGGATACACCGTCTATAAAGACCATCTGAACACTGCTTAAAAAGATAAGGATCATCCCAAACGAAGAATCTTGCATCATGCAAAAATTGTTTCCTTTGGTTATAAGAAAGGTCAGAAGGTAGTTGTCGACTGACGAGAAAATTGGCCATATCAGCATACCAAGGAGAAGAGTCAGTAATTGCCATTAATGAATCATCAGCAAACGAATCATTAATTGGTGTTGACAATCCTATTTCAGTTACTCTTATCCCTGAAAGATGGTCAGCGACTACATTTTCTGCTCCTTTCTTATCCCGGATCTCTAGATCGAACTCTTGAAGGAGCAAGATCCATCGGATAAGCCGAGGTTTTGCCTCTTTCTTTGAAAGCAGATATTTCAAAGTAGCGTGATCAATGTAAACAATGACTTTCGATCCTATAAGGTAAGAACGGAATTTGTCTAAGGCATAGACAATGGCAAAAAGTTCTTTTTCAGTAGTGGCATAGTTGATTTGGGCAGGATCTAATGTTTTACTAGCATAGTAAATAGCATGAAGGAACTTTTCCTTTCTTTGCCCCAAAACAACTCCAACGGCGTAATCACTCGCATCGCACATAAGCTCAAATGGAAGATTCCAATCAGGTGACTGGATTATAGGTGCGGTGATTAGAGCGCGTTTGATTTTGTTGAATGCCTCAAGGCATTCCTTCGTAAAATTAAAAGGTGCATCCTTAAAAAGGAGCTCAGTCAGGGGCTTGGCTATTTTAGAAAAATCTTTAATAAACCGTCGGTAAAAACCGGCGTGGCCAAGGAAACTCCTGATTCCTTTTACATTAGCAGGTGGTGGCAGTTGCTCAATAACTTGGATCTTAGCTCGATCCACTTCAATACCTCTTTCGGAAATGATGTGTCCTAAAACTACGCCTTCGTTCACCATGAAGTGACACTTTTCCCAGTTGAGAACAAGGTCGACTTCTTCACAGCGTTTTAGCACTTTCGACAGATTTGTCAAACAATTATCGAAGGAAATTCCATAGACGCTAAAGTCGTCCATAAATACTTCCATGATAGTCTCAACGAAATCAGAAAAGATACTAGTCATGCAACGCTGAAAAGTTGCGGGTGCATTACACAAGCCAAATGGCATTCATCGATAAGCAAAAGTGCCATAGGGACAGGTGAAGGTGGTTTTTTCTTGGTCCTCAGGGTGGATAGGAATTTGGAAAAATCCTGAATAACCATCTAAATAACAGAAATATTTGTGGCAAGCTAACCTCTCTAACATTTGATCAATGAAGGGCAGAGGATAGTGATCTTCTCTAGTTGATTGATTCAACTTCCTGTAGTCAATGAACATACGCCATCCCGTCACAATCCTTGTGGGGATGAGTTCATTCTTCTCATTCTTGACTACTGTTGTTCCTCCTTTCTTGGGGACAACTTGGACAGGGCTAACCCATTTTGAGTCAGAAATTGCATAGATTATGCCAGCATCTAGCAATTTCAGAACTTCAGTTTTAACTACCTCTTGCATGTTTGGGTTAAGACGGCGTTGACCTTGAACACAAGGTCTTTGGCCTTCTTCTAAGTTAATTCTATGCATGCAAAAGTCAGGGCTTATGCCTGTGAGGTCTTCAAGTTTATAGCCTATTGCCTTTTTATGTTTCCTCAAAACAATCAATAGTGAGTTTAACTGATTTTCATCTAGAAGAGCACTTACTATGACCGGGCAATATTCAGACTCATCTAAAAAAGCATATTTTAGATTTGAGGGAAGAGGTTTAAGTTCAGGTTTATGTACTTCTGCCTTGGCAGGAGCATCAATTAAGCTTATGAACTCCTCAACTTCTTCAGACGGTATCTCTTTACCAGTCAAGTCCCTTTCCAGCTCACTGATCTCAAAATTATCGTTCTCAGAGATATCCTCTAACAATAAAATTGCTTCTAAAGGATCCCCAATTATTGATGGGTACAGAGATTCATCAACGATTGAGTCGACAATGTCAAGAAAACAGCAAGGCTCTTCAAGCATAGGGCTCTTCATTGCACTGTTTAAGTTGTAGGTGACCTTATCATCACCTACTTCTAATGTCAATTTTCCATTCTTGACATCGATCACTGCTCCCGCAGTGTGTAGAAATGGCCTTCCTAGAATGATAGGGATTTGCGAATCTTCAGCCATATCCCACACTATAAAATCGACTGGAATGAAAAACTTCCCTACCCTAACAGGTACATCTTCTAAAACTCCCATAGGTTGTTTTAGAGAACAATCTGCCATTTGCAGGGTGATACTTGTGCATTTCAGAATTCCCATATTCAATTTTTCGCAAATGGAATAGGCATAACGCTCACACTAGCATCTTGATCGCATAAAGCTTTATCAATCTTGTAGGTGCCTATAGTGCAAGGTAAAGAGAAACTACCAGGATCCTTCAACTTAGGAGGGGACTTATTTTGTAACAACGCACTGCATTCGGCGGTGAATGCGATGATTTCAACATCATCCAGAGTCTTCTTTTTTGTTAAGATATCCTTCATAAATTTCGTGTAAGAAGGTATTTGAGTGATTAATTCAGTGAAGGGAACCGTTACTTGGAGGTTTTTGACAACTTCCACGAATTTACCGAATTGGGTTTCCTTATGATTTCTCCTCAAACGTTGGGGAAATGGAACTTGGATCTTGATGGGTTCCTTTTCAAGTTCATCCTTCTTTTTAGATTTGTCTTCCGCTTCCTTAGCGGTGGATGGTTGGGTTTCTTTTTGGCTTTCTACTTGTGAAGGCTCAACTGTTGGTTCTTTGGGTTGCTGAGGTTCCGTATAAGTGGTACCACTTCTAAGGGTGATAGCATTTGCGGTGTCCCTCGGTTGTTCACCATGAGGTGGGAGTTGGCCTTGTTTTCTTTGGGTAGTAGAGGTAGCATTTTGGGCCATTTGAGTTTCAAGCATTTTGATGGCAGCATCTTTGGCTTGATCACTCTTTTGAAATTGAGCAAACATTGAATCCAGTTTTTGAACTACTTGTAGAAGCATGGATTCAATTTTGCTCAAACTTGAGTCATTTGGTTGGCCTTGAATTTGAGGTGGTTGGTGTTGATTTTGGTATGGCTGATTGAAGTTAGGTTGGAATGAAGGTCTCTAGTTTTGAAAACCAGGTGGATTGTAAGGCTTTTGTTGGTGTGGTATGAATGGTTGTTGAGTTTGTTGGTGGGCATTTTGAACGTTGGTACTTTTGTAGGATAAAAACGGGTGGTTTTTTGTGTTTTCGTTATAGAAGTTTGAGAAAGCGTTGCCTTGCCTATATCCTTGATAGGCATTGACTTGCTCTATTGAACTTCTACAATCTTGAAAACTATGCCCTCCAATCCCACATGTCTCACATACTACTACGTGGTTAGTGATGTTGATATGTTCCTTGGATTGGGAAGAGCTTCCTACTTGTTGCTGCAGAAGGGCTAATTGGGCTTCCAGGAGTGCTACTTTACTCGAATCATCCTGCTTGGCTTTTAGCGGAATAGCACGCGAGTTGCTATACTGAGAATCGTGGATTGCCATTGACTCGATAGTCGCACTAGCTATCTCTACATCGATTTGATCGAAACGACCATTGTTAGCGGAGTCGAGGATGCGACGCGATTCGTCACAACAACCGTTGTAGAATGTGATAGCCAGGGCCCATGAATCAAGGCCATGATGAGGACATTCTCTTTGTAATTCTTTATATCTTTCCGATGCCTCATAAAGGCTTTCGTCGCCTCTCTGACGGAATCCAGTAATTTGACTTCGTAAGAGCGCGGTTCGTTCCGGTGGGAAGTACTTTTGATAGAAAGCAAGAGCTAGACCATCCCAATCAACTATTCCTAGGGCAACTCGGTCAAGACTATTGATCCAGAGTTTTGCCTTTCCTCTTAAAGAGAAGGGAAAAAGCATTTCCCTAATCTGTTCTTGGGATACTCCAGTTTGTCTAATCGTGGAGCAATAGTCACAGAAGTTTTGGATATGAAGGTTGGGATCTTCTGTGGCATTGCCTCCAAATTGATTTCTTTCTATTAAATTGATGAAGGCAGGTTTGATTTCGAAGTTTTGAGCTGTAATTTGAGGTGTAGCGATACCCTTTGGAAGTGTATCTGCAGTGGGTTTAGAATGGTCGGAAAGTCGAACCATTTTTGGTTGCGAAGATGAAGATGGAATGTTGGTTGAAAGTTGATTGAATTTTTGAAATGGAGAGGAAAATGGATCTTCTTCTCCTTCAAGATTAGGTAAGATATCCGAGTATTTCTCACGAATACGATCTAAACTTGAAATGTCAGAAGCTTTTGAAATTTCGTTAAATAGCTTTAATCTCCTACGCAGAGTTCTTTCTAGTTCGGGGTCTAAAGGAATAGGGGTCCCTAGTCTAGAAAATCTGGGCATAAGATAGAAAAGCTAAGATGAAAGATCAAGAGAGTTCTAAAGGAATTTGAGTTCCTAAAGACTAGATAAAACTAATCGTGATAGAAATCACAATAAAAAGGAAAACTAAACCGTGCTCCCCGGCAACGGCGCCAAAATTTGATCAGGCCTGTCGCAAGCCCGATGCAAAGATAAATTACCCAGACTAGGCTAATAACAAATTAATGTAATTAGGGAAGTAGGGGTCGATCCTCAGGGAGATGGTGTTTCCTATGGATTGTGAATCGTCTCACAATTGAGTTTTATCTAATGATTTTCTGGGTTTTGGATTTTGTGATGTCTAAACTAATAAAGAACATAAATAAAAACAAAACAAACTGAAATGGAAACGATAAAGCAGATAATAAATTAACAATAATGAGAAGCATCTAGGGAAGTAGGTTCACACATGTAGATTGATATATTGATGAAATTGGATTTAGGATATGCAAATAATTCATTGAGCGTTCGTAAGAATGGTGTGTTCATTACAATCATAGATCAGATGGTCTAGCAGGCTTTTAGTGCGATTTACTAGGTCTTAATCCACCATGTCACGCTTTGTCTATTCAATTCCTGTATATCTACCTTGGAAAAGAATTCCATACTAGTCAATGATTGTGATCAAGAATCGTCAACTATCGTTAAAGTCCAAACATGCATAGACACAATGTTTTAAAAGCACAATTTCCTTTATCCAATTATCATATTTTAATCAATCTAACGTGGCTACCCTACACCCTAGAAAGGTGACTACTCACTCATGGTTGTGTTGATATTAACAATGAAAGTTAAGATAAGCATATTTAAGTGATTTTGACAATAATTTAGACTCTCTATGTGGCGATAATAACGACGCTATATGACAATCTAAGAAATGAAACTGCAATTATAACAATATGAAAATGAATCTAAATGATATGAATAGAAAATGACAATCATATGGAAAGGAATAAAGAACATTAAGCAAGGGATCAATTAGGAATACCTAGGTGACGATCAACGTTGAAAGCGATAACAATAATAGAAATCCCTCGCATAGAAATACCGTACCTTGAATTACAACTTTTGAACCCAACGAAGTAGATGCAAGAGATTGAAATTCAATTTGAACTAAGCTAATGTTTTGATAAAAAAATAGACGAAAGTAAACTAGAACAAAAGACAAAAATAGAAGAGAATCTAAACTAGAAAGACTAAAGCTAAAAAGAAATATAAGACAAGATTGTGTAAGAAAATGTATATGATGGATGTATATATGATGATAAGTGTATGATCCTTGAGCATCTATTTATAGTATTAGGGTTTCGTGGAGAAGAGGTCGGGCAATAAATACATAGGTCAAAAATAGGATGAAGGAGCCGCAATGCTTGGAGCAGCAGGAATACCCGATCGGGTACACCACTTACCCGATCGGGTAAGTTGTCTTCTGGAAGCTCTTGACTAACTCTTTAACTTCCTTCGCTTTGACTTGACTTACAACATCCCCCTTGACTCTACAATCGGGTTTGTTGCTTGGATATGATGTAAAGCGATGAATTCTCCCGTCTAATTTATTGGTCTTCCGACAACTACAAAACCGTCTTTGCTTCTTCTCTCCCTTAAGTTAGTGAACCTTCTCGAAATGCCTTACACACGGTCAAGCTTGCATCTTCAAATCGTCGGGTTCTAGGCAAATGCTCGGAAATATAGAAAAAGGGCGTAGAAACGTCACTTTCCCTACAAAACAAGTTAGAACACATGAATTCGCCTAGAAGACGATATTAGCTCATAAAATGGCTTAACAAAGCACAAATGACAAACAAAACCGAGCTAAAGTGGGGGTTAAAATCATACAAATATTCACTTATCAGGAACATAAGGTCCTTCTCTGGCTATACGACTATGATGGAGTCGTATGAGAAGCCAACTGAGGAGGAGAGGGCTCTCATTGCGGGAGAGGCCTTTGGAGAGCTGGTCCGAGCTTGGAGGTCGATCAGGGTGATGAAGGTTCGGGCGAATCTTTGCCTGATTTGAGCCTTCTTGGATTGTAACTAGGACACGACTTCGACCTTCCAAATGCCTTTTCGGGAGGTCAGAGTCACCTTAGAGTACTATGGCATGATTTCCGGTTTGCCGTTTGGAGATGAGATTTTGGAGTTGTCGTCGACGGTCATGAGGGTCGACTTACATGCTCCAACTAGGTAGCTGATAAGTTGGAACCTACCGGCACGGGCGGCCACTCTACCAGGGTTGGTTCCGATCTCTTTCGTGAAGGACTACTTCACAGGTAGGACTCCGACGAGAGTGAGGATATGTATGGAGATGGTATCTCCTCCTCCTTGCACAGTTGAGTAGAGGGCGCGCCTCTGGCTATGGTGGTTCTTGTTTTCGATTTACCTCGGAGACAAAGAAGAGAGGTTGTCGACGAGTCTCCTTTCTTTTCTTTCTCACTTGAGTAGCCTAGGTCGCTGGTACTAGGATACTCCTGGCTTTGTGATACTTAACCGCTACACGAGGCCCATGGTCAGACTCGAGCTGATGGAGAAGGGTTTCGCGCCCAAGAAGACATAGCCTGAGCCGAGGGTGTACCCAGTCGTGAGGGATTGGGTGGTGTGTTGTAAGAAGACCCAGCGTTCCTCTTATGATATATGTAGGAAGGGCGTGAATGCCCTACAGTTGGGGCCTATAAGTATCTCCACTTCTGTAGTTTTGACTTTCATTTATGAGAATGATCATAGGAATGGCCATTGGTCGCATCATTCCGAACTAGATCATAGGAATGACCCCTTCATTTAATTAGAATTGGATCATCGTAATGACCCGTTTCATTTCTTTCTCTTAGTAGGTCCCTAGACCTTGGGCTGACTACCCGGACACTCCAGCTTTCGTGGCTGAGGTTCTACGTCCTACGAGCTCCAGTTCGTTGTTGCTGAGGAAACCCATGGGACCTGTGTGGTACTTAGGCGAGCGTTTGACTCGACAGTGCTCTGCTGATGTTTTCCAGGGTCGATGATTAGGGAGCTTTCTGATGCCGAGAGACAGAGTAACTTGGGTGGTACGAGTGGGGACGCCCTCCTCCTTCATGGCGAGAACTACGTAATGTTTGTTTGTCGGAGGTTGGCGTACTAGCCGATCGTGGTCAGTATTACCTACTTTTAGTTATATTGAATTTCAAGAAATGATAAATCATTGGTTGACTAAGGAATCATTTCATCTTTGCAGGTGATTAAGGTGGCGCGCATCGAGTCCCCAGCTTACCCCGAGAGGTTGGAGTATACTGAAGCGGCTTCACGACGATCTCAGATCTTCCTAACTGGAGCGCGGCGGTGACTCACATGGGTTTAAATGAGTGGCAGCACCTCGTTAGGAGGGTAAGCCTTTAATCCTTGCCTTTTCCTTTATTGCAGCAGTAGAATGCATCTCGATTTGACCTTTTTGCTTACATTGGATTGCATGTGGCACCGTCTCGGCATGTGGTGCTGTGGAGGGTGGCCAAGCGGCTGCGGAGTGTAGCCATGGAGGCACTCGCTAGTGGTTAGGGTCGACATGTATGAACCGCTCATTCCATTGATTGCGTCTTTTGTGTTTTGAGATGAAATAACTGAAATGAGGCATTTCATTGCAGAGGGCCTCGGAGCGTGAGCTGGCGGAGTCTCTAAAGGAAATAGCTCGTTTGATGAGGTAGTTAGAGAATAGGGACACTGAGATTGCCGCCCTCGAGGTTCTAGCTGCTCTCACTGGTGATGAGGATTAGTCGTTTCCCGTTTGTTGTTTTGTTTTGTAGACTTGTAAATTTTGAATATGTGTTTTTTTTGTACATTTGGATTTGTGTTTGTTTTGGGCGGAAGCCCCCAGTTGGATGTATATATTCCTTTTGTCAGTTGTGTTTGATGGCTTGAGTGTCTTTGCTGCTATTGATTTATGTCCCTGTAGGTTAGCTCAAAACAGGTTTGGTAACTGGCGGTTTGTGCCGTCATGCTAACGAGATTCACAAAGAAATCATATAAACACATGTAACATAGAAAGTAAAGAGTTAATTACAGTTGGTGGCCTAAAATGGCGCGAAATGTGTGAAAATGTGTATAAAAATGTGACCAGCAATAGGGAGGGTTACCCCTAAATATAGAAATATAAAGAAATATATAAGTATGTAAAAAAAATGAAAATTAATTGAGTTTCTAAAAAGAATGAAATGAATAAAATGTGATAATATGGCAAAAATGTCGATTAACGTCTTGAAAACCGAACCTGACCAGATATAAGAAATCTAAGTCTTTGGCCATTCGACGCTTTTACAATATCTACATCCTATAGGAATATGAAATCATAGACGAAATAGTAATTAGGAACGTGTGAAGGCCGGAAATCTGGGAAAAGAGCCTGAGGAAGAGGCGCAGCAAGGGCGCAACTCTCACGGCGTCGCTTCCTGGGTTTGTCAGATTCTGAGCGAAATTAGTTAAGACGAATAGTATATATAGCGACCTCGGTTGAAGATTTTATTTATTCAAAACAACTTCCAGCAATCCTTTCCTTTCCCTGAAGAAATTGCCGCGATTGGGGGATGGGATCCCGAAGATGCTCCAGTTATACCTCTTAGCTCTCAAGGGTATAAGAACAAATTTAGAGACCTCCTTGGGTTGACCAAAGCTGAGGTAGACAGCTATTTCACCTCAAAGGGTGTCCGCATGCATGATGTTCTGAACCGATTCATAAATAGGGAAGACCCTTTCTTATCCTATGTTGCGAGGCGCAGGGCCTTTGGATTTTGCCTTTTGCATAGCTACATCTTCCAAGGGCACATTAACAAGGAAATGAAAGGGTATCCTCTTTTCTTGAGCTTGGTGGAGCAAATGGAGCTGCGCAAGAGCCCAACTTGCCTTTGCCCTTGGGGAGATTATTCTTGGCCTTGATAATAGAAAGGCTAACCGGGAGCTTCCATATACGGGGAGTCCCGTCATTCTGCAGGTAAGACCCTTTCTTTCTTTCTTTCTTTCTCGTTTAATGTAACGGACTTCATTTGTACTGCACATATGGTTGATGGAGAGCCATGCTCTATAAGGTAGACTTCTCAAGGATTCCCAACTATTGGGAGAACAAGGTGAAGGGTGAAGATGGCCCTTTAATAAGGTGGAATGTGCCATGGTGGCACCTTAGGGTGGTTACTAAAGTATCATCTTTAGATCCGATTCGGCACTCCAAGACTGGCGAGGCAAGTAGGCTTCAAAAAGAGGATCCCCCGACTTGACACCGTTCCTCAAACTACCTTGGCTCATAATGCGGAGTCATGTAGAGAATGGGCAACTAGATGGGTAGAAATGAACATGTGGTTCATACCCTCTCCTTTTGGCTCCCTATGGGTATTTGATAACATCAAATTGATTTGTGTCATTTAGGGTAATTTAGTTACTTATTAATGTTAATTTATGGGTCTTTAGTACTCCTTTTGTATTAAGTACTTCTCTTAGTCTTTTGTTGTAATTTCATTTAATTAGATTATTTTGGAAGGTGATTGATGTTAAGCATTGAAATGTATGCTAATAAGGTGCACCTTTGTGAGGTTTTGGTTGTTGTGTGTTATTTTGGAAGCATTGGCATGCAAAAACAAGACCAAAAATTAAGATTTGAAGTATCGATTTTCCAAGGGTCAAATTCAAACGGGTATTTCTTGAGTTCTAGATCTCGTATCTATGTAAGGCTAAGTGGAGGTGATAGCTTATCCTCTTAGCTTTCCAACGGTAGGTTGCACGCCCAAAATGACCAAGAAACGAGAGAGATATGGCTGTCGCAAAAACAGGCTTAAACGCTGACCGCGCCACACGACGCTGCTGGCGTCCTGTGACGCTGCCGGCGTCCATCGGCGTTGCCTGCGTCCGACACTGCTGGTACACGACTATTTTTCCGCCTTCTTTTTCTTTGAAGACCATTTATCAAGGCCCCTAGGTTTTCGGACCAAGGGTATATAAGAATCAGATTTTAGAGAGAGAAGGACATCCCCTACATTTCCTTCATTCCATATAAATCTCTCAAGTTTTGGTTCTTCACTTTGGCTTGTAATTTGGTTGAACTTTATTTTTGGTTTGTAATATTGGATTATGGGTGGCTAATCTTCCAATTACTTGGTGTAATTTGAACAAGTTCACACCTTTAGCATCGTATGACTCTCTAATCCTCCTCTTCCTTATTTAATATAATTTTATTGTGTGAATCTTTCATGTTGAGTAGATGAATGTTTAGTTTGACTAGCTTGACATCTTATTTGCTTAATGAATGCTTGTTCTTGGTAGGATTTGTCAACCTATACTTGAATGTGTGAAGTAAACGTGAAAGACTTCAACTTGGTTTAAAGTTAGAGTCTTTTGAGTGGAAAATTATATGTTGTGTGATTTTAACATGGTTTAATGTTGAGTTGCATGATTCTAGCTTAATCCTTTGGTTTAATACTTAAAGCTTACTTCTTTTATTGTGCTTATGTTTTAATAAGTGTGGTTAAGTTGTAAAGGGTCAATCTTGGTTGGTTTAATCCATGTTGACTATTTCTTAGGAGGTAGTATTAGATAAATAAGAAGAGAGGTATACAAGGGGTGATCGATGCTTGTCGCGAGCCCGATACAAAGATAATTTACCCAGACTAGGCTAATGACAAATTAATGTAATTAGGGAAGTAGGGGTCGATCCTCAGGGAGATGGTGTTTCCTATAGGATTGTGAATCGTCTCACAATTGAGTTTTATCTAACGAGTTTCTGGGTTTTGGAGTTTTGAATTCTAAACTAATAAAGAACATAAATAAAAACAAAATAAAAGCAAACTAAAATGAAAACAATAAAGCAAATGATGAATTAATAATAATGAGAAGCATCTAGGGAAGTAGGTTCACACATGTAGATTAATATATTGATGCAATTGAATATGGAACATGCAAATAATTCATTGTGAGTTCGTAAGAATGATGTGTTCATTACAATCATAGATCAGATGGTCTAGCAGGCTTTTAGGCAATTTACTAGGTCTTAATCCACCATGTCATGCTTTCTCTATTCAATTCTTGTATCTCTACCTTGGAAAAGAATTCCATACTAGTCAATGATTTTGATCAGGAATCGTCAACTATCGTTATAGTCCAAACATGCATAGACACAATGTTCTAAAAGCATAATTTATTTTATCCCATTATCATCTTTTAATCAATCTAACATGGCTACCCTACACCCTAGAAAGGTGACTACTCACTCATGATAATGTTTATGTCTAAGATAATATTAACAATGAAAACTAGGATGGACATGTTTAGTTAGTTTTTGACTATAATTTAAGACTCTTTATAAGGCGATAATAACGACGCTATTTGACAATCTAAGAAATGAAACTACGATTATAACAACATGAAAGTGAATCTAAGATAATATGTAAAGCGAATAACAATCAAATGGAAAACAATAAAGGACAATAAACAAAGGATAAATTAGGAATACCTAGGTGACGATCAACAACGAAAGCGATAACAATAATAGAAATCCCTTGCATAGAATAATCGTTCCTTGAATTACAATACTTGTACCCAACAAAGTAGACTACAAAGATTGAAATTCTTATTGATCTAAACTAAGGTTTTGATGTGAAATGGACAGAAATAAACTAAGAACTAAAGACAAAAGAAGAAAATGATCTAAACTAGAAAGACTAAACTAAAGAGAAAAAAAAGATTATTCTAAAGAGGATTTGTAAAGAGGATTGTTGTATGAGAAGTAGATGTGTTGAGAAGAGGGACTGGAGCATCTATATATAGCATTAGGGTTTCGTGGAGAAGGGGTCGAGCATTAAACATATAGGACAAAAATAGGAAGTTGAAGCATTTTTTGCGGAGCAGCGAACATCCCTGATCAGGTACACACTTACCCGATCGGGTAAGTAGTCATCTAGAAGCTTTTGACTAACGTTTCATCTCCCTTTGCTTTGAATTGACTTCCATCATCCCCCTTGACCTCTCCAATCGGGTTTGTTGATAGGGTTTGATGTAAAGCGATGAATTCTTCCGCCCAATTGATTGATCGTCCGACAACTACGACATTGTCTTTACTTCTTCTCTCTTTTGAATTAGTGAACCTTCTTGAAATGCTTTTGACATGGTCAAGCTTGCTTCTTCAAATCGTCGGGTTCTAGGCAAATGCTCGGAAATATAGAAAAAGGGCGTAGAAACGTCACTTTCCCTACAAAACAGGTTAGAACACAGGAATTCGCCTAGAAGACGATATTAGCTCATAAAAATGGCTTAACAAAGCACAAATGACATACAAAACCGAGCTAAAGTGGGGGTCAAAATCATACAAATATTCACTTATCAAGGGGTCATCTTTGCTAATTGTTGTGTTACTTGGGAGAATTGCACTAAGTACTTTTCTCATATTTGATTTCTTGCATAGAAGGTGTTTGTTCTATTGTCTAGCCTAGAATTTCATGTTTCAATTTGAGTAACCTTTTTAACCAAATTTCTTCCTATATGTTAATCTACATGTTTTCTCATTGTGAATATCATTGTTTGTGATTACTAGGAGTTAGTGTCTTAATTAGTAATTAGTACCTTAATTAGTGTTTCGTTTCTTAATTAGTGTGTGAGCTAATTGTTTAGAGTCTAAATTTAGCTTAATTTCGCCTTCTCTTGGGTTCGACCCTTTACTTATTATATACTACCATTATTTAAGATAGTTTGTGTTTTGTTTAGGAGATATAAATTGTTATTTGACCGTAGCTAATTAGCGGAATTAGCGACACCGCTTTTAAGCTCGTCAGTATTTGACTCATATCTAAGATGGAGAAAGGCTGCTACTCCAGAAAAGCGCGAGAAGCTAATGAAACACAATCCTGTGGATTACAAGATCGATGGATCCGGTAAGGAAAGGTCGAAATTCTTGACGGAAGGGGAGGAAGAAGCCGGATTCATAGTCACCCATCCAGCGAAGAGGTCGAGAACTAATCCTGCTACAAGGGTGGTGATAAATAGACATGGGAATGCAAGACCGCTTGAAAGACCGTTGGTGATTAAATCTGAGATAACGCAAGAGCGTCCACCTCGTGGTCGAGACAAGAAGGATGACAAAGGCAAGGACAAGATGGCAGAGTAGCCTTAGTCAATTTATATTTTATTAGTATTATTTTTGAGTTGTAATAAAAGATGGGATTTTTAGAATCCTAGCTTAGCCTTAGTCAATAATAATATGTAAGATACTATTATTATTTTTGGAATAATGAAAAAAGGTTAAGTTAGTAAACCAAAGGTTTTTCTTTTTTGTTGAATTTCAAATGCAAATGTCCTTCTATTCACATTTCAAGAAATAAAATGGGTTGAATCCTGTGAGGGATTACCTACGTATTCATTTAGAAAAAATAAAATCAAACCATGCGCGTAGTTCGAAATTGTAAAAGAATAATAGTTCCAAGCAAGAGCTTGTAAATGAACTTAGAAAAGGGTAGCATGAGCTTTACTTACTCCTAAAGAAATACAACTCAAACTTATTTGATGACATGAGGATGATCCAAATGTCAAAATGCAAGAGCAATAGAGACATGAAATTCGACTGGCTAGGAGCCGGTTATATTTCGTCTCGCATGTGCGGCACGTGAGGTTCACGCATGGTGCATTTTTCTACCGTATATCTAAGGGTAGTACCGTTTCAATTGGTCTAGATTGGTAGGGTTAGCGAATTCATTCCCGTCTAGGTCTGTGTATTCTAACCGCACCCCATGAAAATATGGATTTCACTAAGAAAGGCCAAGCCCAGTTAGGTTTGAATTTCCCTCGTGGATCGACAGGTAGGAGAGCTTGACTGATTTGAGCACTAAATCTCCTTCTTTGATGTTTCTAGACTTAACTCGCTTGTTGAAGGTTCGTTTGATACGTGCCTTATATGTCTGTACATTATGTAATGCACGTAGTCTTTTTTCGTCCAAGAGGACAAGTTCATCATATTTATCTCTTTTCCAATCACCTTCTGGGATTTGACTTTCCAAGAGGATGCGTAAAGATGGGATTTCGAGCATCAATGGTTGTACAACTTCCATCCCGTAGGTTAGATAGAAAGGAGTGGCCCCAGTGGGTGTCCTAACTAAAGTGTGATAACCCCATAACGCAAAGGGTATCTTGCCTGGCCTATCACGATAATTGTCTATCATTTTCCTGAGGATTGTGACGACATTTTTGTTAGCTGCCTCTACCGCGCCATTAGTGTGTGGTCTATAAGGCGAGGAGTGATGATGCTTAATATTATACTTGGCTAACAATTGCTCAGTCTCAGCCTGGAAATGTGTTCCGTTATGACTAATGATTTCATGTAGGCAACCATATCGACTGATGATATTGGTTTGTATGAATTTTGCCACGGTACTAGCAGGTGTATGGCTCGTTGTCCTCTCTTATCTATATCCGGGGGATATGTACCATTGAGTTTGGAATTTAAAATGGCTTGGAAACAGGGTTCCAACGGATTTTTTTTCTTCATCTGTGAGTTGTTACACAAAGGCCGGTTTTCACTGTCGTTCAATGCATAAAGGGATTTAGACACGTTGTCTGGCATGTTGATCATGGCGGCAAGTTTTGCAAGAGCGTCTGCAAAATGATTCTCGTCATGAGATAGATGTAAGTAAGTGACTTGATCAAAGAATGGAGCCACTTGATCTATCCTAGCTTGATAGGGTGCTAGACTTTCACTTCAAATTTTCCAAGATCCCGTCCATTGTTTGATGATTAAGGAGGAGTCTCCATGTACTCGAAGATTCTTAATGCCTAAGCTGACTGCTAGCTATAAACTAATGAGGCAAGCTTTATATTATGTCGCATTGTCTGTTAGCTCAAAGTTGAGTTTGACAGATAACATGGAATGCTCACCTTCAGGAAAAAAGAGCAATACCCCTACTCCAAATCCTCTTAAGTTTGATGCACCATCGATTTGGAGGTCTCATGAGTCTATAAAAGTCTGTAGTATGTCCTCGTCTTGAAATGACCACATGTCAATTACTTGGGTATCGTTGATAGGATTGTCTGCGAAGAACTCGGCAATGGCACGTCCTTGTATGACTTTCAGAGGTACATATTTGAGATCGAACTCTGAGATCATTAAGGTCTATCTTGCTAGATGTCCATTGAGAACGGGTTTCTCGAATAGGTATTTGATGGGATCCATCTTGGAATACACTTTGACAGAGTAGCGAAGCACGTAAGGGCATAGCTTCTTTGTTGCCCACACAAGAGCGAGGCATGTCTTTTCGAGAGGTGTATATTTGCATTCATATTCTCAGAAATTCTTACTAAGGAACTAGATAGGTCATTACTCTTTCCCAACAGTTTGTGCAAGCATGGCCCCCACGGCTGTTTCGGTGACTGTGAGATACAAACCAAGTGGTTGATCTCGTTGAGGAAGCATTAATAGTGGTGGTTTAGCTAATATCTCCTTGATTCTGCCAAATGCCTTTTGGCAGTCATCATCCTACGTGGTATGATCTGTTTTCTTAAGCTTTTCTAACTGATGACATGTCCTAGGAGTTTGCCCAAAGTTACTCCAAATTCACATTTCTGAGTGTTAAGCCTCGTGTTGTATTTGCGCAATCTGAGGAAGAACTAGCGAAGATTATCAATATGCCCTTTCCTATCTTTGGATATGACTATCATGTCGTCCACATACATTTTCACTTCTTTATGCATCATGTCATGTAGAAACGTAGTTGCGGTACGTTGATATGTAGCCCCAACATTAATTAGCCCGAATGGCATCACTGTGTAGCAATAGGTACCCCATGGACTGAAGAAGGTTGTCTTATGCATGTCTTCTTCGGCAATTTTCATCTGATTATACTCGACGTACACATCCATGAAGGATAGCAATGCGTGATTGTGGATACGGGGAATCGCTTCTACGGGTAAAAAACGTGAGTTTTAAAAGTCTTCAAAAAACACATTTTAAACCTTAGCATTTAAATGGAGTCGCCACTATTTTTTTTTTATAGGATTTAGAAAAACGATTAGAGATAATAGATTCGTGTGAGGTTACGTGTTAGTACGACAATTTTAATTTCATTAAAAAGCACCCAACCCCGCCCGTAATTAAACGGTCTCTACTAAACAAATGAATGGCTATTTGGAACGCGTCATATGAGATGCAACCATGCGATTTAACCCTAACATGTGACGTCAGTTCTATATCGGTTTTAATACAATTAAGTTTGTCAAAGTTATTTTGCATTTGAGTTCATTTAAAACTAATCTAGTTATAAACAAACAAAAGAGAAGGGAAGAGAGGACTCTTACTCGTAGCATAAGAAAGATTAACACACATTAGGGGTTAGTAAATAACATATACAATATGAACAAGAGTAAAACAAACAAGAATCGGCATATACAATTAAAGAAACATGTGAGACAGAATTAGGACAACATACGATTGATATATTTAAAACTAAACCTATTCGTATTGAAAACAAAACAATAACGATTAACAACGACTCAACAACATTAATTAGAGAACTATAGCGATTTAAACGACACAACAACATATACTAATGAATTATGATGGTTAAAACAGTAGCATGACGTACGGAATATGATTTAACGAATTAAACACGAGGAAGAACGAATTAATAACAAATAACACAATACAAAATGATAAAAAACGGTAAAACAATAGATGAACTATAAAGAAAAACGGAAATTAAAAAGGAAAGAAAAGTATTAATTCACCCTAAACATACATATATCATTGACGAATGTCTTTATTTGTAATCGATAGTAAAGTATAAAACGAGGGGCCGTCGTCAACGAGATTGCAATTGAACATGATTTGTAAAACACGGATTTGCGCAACGATTTTCAAACGCTCATAATATCATTGTTACTTGATTAGTTATCAATACGAGAATGATATGTTTCATTAGGTGATCGGAGTTGGGAGGCAAGTGGCTTTGAAGTCACAACTGCAACACAACATTAGAGCAGGGGCTGCTCTGTTTTGCGCGAGTATTAAGGTTTGTTTTTAGGGTTTTTTTCTTATGTTTTTCAAGTTTTTTTTGTTTATATAATATAGATCAATGTTCAACATGTTTAATGAAGGTGGTGGTGGGTTTCTATATAGAGTTTGGAGGGGTTAGAATAGGGTTTGGGGTTGAAGGTAGCAGTTTTCGAATTCGACTCTTGTGCTGAGAACTCAGTTAGGTTTAGGGTTTTTTGGGGAGTATTTCTAGGTGAGTAAGGTCCCTAGTATGGGTAGAAAAGTGTGGGAATGGGTTAGGGTTAATGGGTAGTCGATTTGGATCGGTTTGGAGGTAATTTGGTGGGTTGTTTTGTGCGTGCAGAACAGGGGCATCAAAGGTCTTGTTTCGGCTTGATTTGGGGCATGGAAATCAAGGCTAGGGAGTGTCTCTAGTGGGGTTTGATAATTATACTAGGAGGAGGGAGGATTGGGTCGAAATCGGATCGCAAATAGGGCTCAAATTGTCTTTAAAACGAACATAAAAGACCGTCGGAAACTGAGTTTATAAACATTGTTTTAAAACAATAATGAGACGGAAAATCCAAATAATTCATAGACGACTTTTCAAGTCGGGTTTAAATAAATGTTTATTTCATTTTCAATAAAATATAGAAGGACTCGGTTTCTAAAACGGGTTAAAAATGAATCTTTTTTAATCGGAAAATCATTTTAAATTTCTTTGAAAATATGAATTGTCGACAACGCTTATTTTACATCGTAAATCGAACTCAAATAATGACAAGGTCATATAAGAAATATATGTTGTCCTATCATCATCGGGTGTTTGGCGGGATTTCTTTAAATGCATGTATCAAAGTAGACACCAAGTCCACTGACCTGAGGAGTCCGCGGGTCGTTTAGAGTCCATTAGACTTGCGTATGTAAGCTCGCCAGCAATAATATAAGGAGACATACCTGAATAACGGTTCTGGACGCCTCATTCACTTTTGCTATTCTGGTCATCGACTCACAACATCGTTGTTTTCATCATAAGGGGGGTTGACCCTTATCCTTAGGCTCCTACATATTCGTTTCTGACGTAATCAAACCCGTATCGTAGTTCGAGCTCATTGGCCTGTTGCTTTCTGCTGCTCCGGCCCCAATTGATATCTGGTCATTCCGTGGAATAAAGACAAGACTTGCATTCTAATTGAAGGAATGTTGTCAATTCCGGTGTCCCATCAAGGTAAAGATTCATCGAATCATTGCTCGTTCGAGCTAGCATTATTCTGTAGATTTCTTTATTTGGGAAGCATTTTGCTGTGGATATCATCCTGTATGTTTCACAATAAGCTCTGGCGCCGACGGCGACAGAGCCCACAGTTGGAGCGTATTCTGCAAATTTAATCACAATTCATATAGCACATAATTCACGTAGCAATATTTTGAGACTTTGAAATTTGAATGGGTGATCGACCAGCTTGGGTTTGAAAATGGACCATCGATCTGAGCTTTGATTTGAAATTGATCATCGATCCGCATTTTTGAAAACAAGGATGGGTCATCGACCAAACTTTGATTTTAAATGGATCATCGATCCACATTTTTGAAAACAAGGATCCTCATCAACCAAACTTTGATTTGAAATAATGGGTCATCAACCAATCTTTAATTTAAAATGGGTCATCGACCGAGGTTTGATTTGAAATGAGTTATCGACCAATATTTTGGATATTTGGAAAATAAGGATAGGTCATCGATTAAGCTTTGATTTGAAAATGGATCATCGATCCGCATTTTAAAAAATTTGCATGTTTGAAAATTGAGAATGTGATTGGTAGACATGACTGGCACTTTCTAATGCGACTCGGACTCTTTTGACCCATAATAGAATCCGTAAGCGTTTACGGGATTTTGATTCAAACTTGACTCGTTGGGGGGTAGAACTCCTAAGCTATCGCTTCTGAATAGCTGAACACACTATCAATTGCTATCGGGAACCATCACATCGTTCAACTTTAACCTCTGCTTTCATTCTTTTTAGCGGGTTGTATCATTTTTTTGCCACCGCCTTCTTTCTTTTCAGCGGGCTTATTCGTTTTTGCCACCACCTTCTTTCTTTTCAGAGGACTTTTATTTTTCGACTCTTTACACAAATTCTTTGCATGGGTAACCCGTCTTTGCCAACATTGTTAGACAAGACTCAATACTAGACTTGACAACTACTCATCGTGAGTCTGCATCTTTATTTTAGACCAAACCGAGTACTAACAATAACTCAATAAAGGTGGCTTCTTCTGGACTTTGGTTAAGACCCATAAAAAAAAATTGGTTTTCGCACAAGGAATCCCGAGACATCGACAAGATGAAGGGGTGAATGAAATTTTCAATTTCGGACGGTTGAATCTTATTTTTGAAGGATTGCCTACGTATTCACGTGGGGCGAAATCAAACTGGGCGTACTTCGACAAAGGTGCATCAAACGAGTCATTTTTATTTGTGTGTACACAGTCGAAGGTTTCAACTAAAATATCAAATTGTATCTCGTTCAAGCCTGTAATGTACCGTTAAATCCCGTGTCCAGGGTTGGTGTAAAACGCTGTGGTTTTCTGGGATGTGGCGGTTTGACAGAAAAGGCTTGAATAGTGGACCGTCATTCCGAAGGTTCGTTTTCTGGTGTTAAGGCCAATGGGTTATGGCTTTCATTATGATTGGGAAAGGTGTCTTAGGTTTGACAAAAGCCAAATGCAAATGGGTTGGTAGACAATGTGGGTTCAAATTTCCATGTCTGGACCCTGAAGGTTTGGGTGTCACGACACAAGTGGGATGATTCTCAAAATTCCCGACTAGTCCCCTGTAACCGTCTCGAGAAGGACTTAGGCTAGAATAATTGAAAGATAAGGTTTTGGCTCCGCCC
Source organism: Heliosperma pusillum (assembly GCA_022085475.1). Taxonomy (NCBI): domain Eukaryota; kingdom Viridiplantae; phylum Streptophyta; class Magnoliopsida; order Caryophyllales; family Caryophyllaceae; genus Heliosperma; species Heliosperma pusillum. The sequence goes on along the minus strand of JAIUZE010009401.1, from coordinate 3,467 downwards.
ATTGAACTTTGACTGCAGGTACTTTAACATTGGGTTCATATGTCCTATGGTTGTTGTAACTCCGACATTCAACCTCGACATTTTATTTTTTTTCATCTTTTTTTCGTCTTCTTTTTTTCTATTTTTTTCGTCTTTTTTTTGTCTCTCTTCTTCTTCTTTTTTTTTCGTTCTCTTTTTTTTTTTTTTGTTCTTTTCCTTTCGAAACAACACTTCGGGTTGCAACATGGTACATGCTGAAACATTTGGGATTCGCCAATAGATTTGGGTTACTAACAATTCTTGTTAGAACTGGTCAGTCTCTTCTTTTCTCTTCGATAGGGGTGTTCTTGTGGGGAATGGGCTTGCCCGTCATCGACATGGGAACAAAAAGCTAGTCTAGGTTCGTCACTGAATCATCTATTGCTCTTGTCTTGAGCACAATTTTTGATAGAGGTCTCCTACCGCCATACATGGAATAGGTAAAGGAAACGGTCACTGGATCCTAAGGTACTTTACCGTCTGCAACGGGATAGACTTCGTGCTAGGAGCACCCTTTGAGTTCGTCGTGCATTTTAGATTTATGAACAAAATGAAATGGATCTGAAAATGAACATGTAACACTTTTATTCGAAGTGATAAATGTTTGACAGACTCGAAAAAGAGCGATCTCTAGGACACACCCTAGATCGTGGAACTACGACTCGATTTCAAGAAGACAAAGTCTTAGACTTGACTTCGATTAAAACTCCAAAAAAGACTCCGACTCGTAATCATCAAATCTGGTATTGGGCCCCATTCTTCGAAGTGGGCTAGAACTTAGAACGATCAACGAAAATTTGTCCCACATATGTCCCATTTAGGTAGCATATTGGCCGAATAAGATGGGACACATCAACATTGTCTTCAACGGGCCTTTCCTCAACAAACACCGAGCGATTATCAGTTACCGAATCAAAAACCCTTACACAAATAGGACTCGACTCACAAACGACATGGTAGAATATTCGAGACTAGACAATAGACCTAGACCCGGAGAGTGAGCAATTCGGCCTACTCATTTTGGGTAAGACACGGCTATGGACGTTTATTCAAACCTAAACACGGCTAGAACTCGACACAGATCCTAAGAACGAGCTAAATTGACTCTTTAGTGATGGCCCCTAGACAAAGGAACATAGCTCGGATGGGTCGTCAACCCGGAACATAAACATTTGAGTTGCAAATGGGCTACCAACTTGATTCCTTGACTGACTTATGAAATGGGTTACTCAACCCGCAAACACATTGGAAATGGGCAATTGGCCTTATTCCTCGAACATCGTTTGGAATGGGTCATCAACCCGACTTTTCGAACTGAACGGACCATTGGTCTTCGAAATGGATCTTCGATCCGCAATAAAATTTGAAAATGATCTTCGATCGGCAATAACCTTCGAAATGGATATTCGATCCGTAATAACATCTGAAATGGATCTTCGATTCGAAATAAAATCTGAAATGGATCTTCAATCCGCAATTGAATTTGAAATGGATCTTCGATCCGCAATAACATTTGAAATGGGTGTTAGACCCGCAATAAGATTCGAAATGGATCTTCGATCCGTAATTTCATTTGAAATGGAACTTTGATTAGATAACATTTGAAATGGATCTTTGATCCGCAAAGACATTTGAAATGGATCTTCGATCCGTAATAACATTTGAAATGTATCTTTGATCGTAATGACATTTGAAATGGAAATTCTATCCGCAATAAAATTTGAAAAGGGTCTTCAACCCGGGATAACATTTAAAATGGATCTTCGATCCGCAATGACATTTGAAATGGATCTTCAATCCGCAATAACATTTGAAATCGATCTTAGGCCCGCAATATCATTCGAAATGGATCTTCGATTCGACTCGACATCGGCTTGGTGTGACTAACCCGTGATTGAACCAACATGGTTCTTGGGTTCGTGACAAACGTCATAGGTGACCTAATTAGGGCATCCTTGTGGATTGACTCGTACCAACTGGTTGACATTCATGACTTGGACCTAAAGATCGATTTGGGTGACTTGTTTGACATGTATCTTAAAATGACAAAGGATCACTTAAGCCCAAGGTTGAACCTAACACACGTAGAATGGGCGAAAAAAGCCCAACTAAACTGACTCGACCCAACTGACCCAAGTTTGATTCTGGGTTTGGGTTAGGCTTGGGGGATGGTTTGATTGAATTTGAATTTAGAAAGGATTCTATTGAGCATTAAAACGGGCCGCATCTCGGCTTAAAATGGCTTGTTTTGGGTAAAAAATATTCTAATCCTAATTTGGCAGCACTTCGGCTTAGAAAGAGTTCTTTTTTCAAAAGACACATTTTGCAAAAGAAAACTCGGGATTATTCTAATCCTAATTTGTCAACATTTTAACTTGAAAATGGATCTTTTTTCGAAAGATGTAAATCGAGAAAACTCCGGATTATTCTAATCCTAGTTCGACAACATTTCAGCTTAAAAATTGATCTTTATTCAGAAGAGTTGAATCGAGAAAAATTCGGATTATTCTAATCCTTATTCGACAGCATTTTAGCTTGAAAAATTTTCTTTTTTCAAAATAGGTCAATCGAAAAATGACTTGGGATTTTTCTAATCATAGCTGGACAGCATTTTAAAACGGATCGTTTTTCAAAAGAGGTCAATCAAAAATGACTTGGGATTTTTCTGATCCTATCTGGACAACATTTCAGCTTAAAACGGATCGTTTTTCAAAAAAGGTAAATCGAAAAACTACTCGGGATTTTTCTGATCCTATCTAGATCACAATTCAGCTTAAAACAGATCTTTTTTGAAAAGAGGTAAATCGAAAAACTACTCGGTATTTTTCTGATCCTATCTGGACAACATTTCAGCTTAAAACGGATCTTTTTTCAAAAGAGGTAAATCGAAAAACTACTCGTAATTTTCCTAATCCTAAATCAGTAGCATTTCAGCTAGAAAAAGGTTCTTTTTCAGAAGAGGTAATTTTGAAATCAACTCGGATTTTTCTAATCCTAAATGGGCAACATTTCATCTAGAAAAAGGTTCTTTTGTCAAAAGAGGTAATTTAAAAATCGACTCAGATTTTTCTAATCCTAAATGGGCAGTATTTCAGCTAGAAAAAGACTCTTTTTTCAAAAGGGTCGAACTCGAAAATAATTTGGATTTTTCTCATATTAAATGGGTAGCATTTCAGCTAGAATTGGAGATGCAATGCATTTCAAAAGGGTTGAATCGAGAGAAATGGGTTTGAAAAGTTTGACTTGAAATTTCAAAAAATGGGACGATTTGAAACTCGATTTTCGAAAAAAAAAAGAGACACGGGATCCACATACCTTGTAGTCATTCGCATGTTGGAGATGCAATGCATGGGCTAGACTGTTCTAAGCTCGGTCGGTCTCTAAAGAGGGTCTGTGCCAATGAAATCGCTTTGTCAGGGTACCAATATACTCGTCACAACTTATAGCAA
>JAIUZE010009400.1:0-21180 GCA_022085475.1 Heliosperma pusillum | reverse complement strand
TCAATATGAGGTAGTTCATTTTTTATATGGTGAGTTTAAGTGAGAATCATATATTGACTTGGTTGTACAACTAGTAATTTCGTAAAGCTAATGGTTGATTATTCGTTGGTTTTCTCTTGTGTTAGAAAAGAATATTAGCTAAAACGCAATGTATGCAACAAAAGTTTGTTCAGTTCTCCACGAAGGTAAGTGTATAAGTGTTGACGTGGTACATGTACTTTTTGTGATTGGATCAATGAACGATTTTGCTTTATTGACTCACCATTGAAAATGTTCATCGATGGTGGATTCAGTTCATATGCTGTTTTCACATGACTATATAAATGATGAAAAATCTTTTGAAATTATATATGATATTCAGAAGATGAAAAGAACATGAAGTATGAGAGTGCGAGGCAATACAATACATTGTCTTTTACAAAAATATAGGGGTTATTCTACGGGTACCGTTTTTCTAATTTACCAATTGTACCAGAGGATCGGAGGTTGTTTCGTTAAATAGTTATAGATACAAATAATTGAAATTATAATTTGGTTTGGTTTAATTTACTCACGTTATTTATAGCGCAACTGTTTCATAATGGACTATAGACAATTTTTTTTTGGTAAGAATTAGAACTTTTATTAAAGAAATAAATCGGACTTATAAAAGGATTACCACTAGCAAGATACAATCAAGCCTGGTACAAAAACTAACTAAATTATCAACAACCTCCTCATTTTATATGCCCTTCAGACTAGAAAAAAAAAAGAACATCTTATACGGTACTACTAATTCATTGATGTTACTCTATTTTTTTCAAGTAACATCTTATCTATGCTTTTATACGGTACTACTAAGGCCCCGTTCTTTTGGGCTGAAATTTGATTAACTTTTCTTACCTGAACTTATAGGGGCTGAACTTTTCTGAACTGATAGGAGCTCTGAGCTGAACTTATAGGAGCTGAACTTATAGGACCTGCACTGAACAGAACTGAACTTATAGGAGCTGAAGTGAACTGAACTGAACTTACAAGAACTGAACCTTTTCTGAACATAACTTATATAATCTGAATTTAACTTAAATTAATTTAATTTAAATTGATCACTATTATTATCTTTACTTTTTAAAGATATTATTGACAAAAAAATATATGGTGTAAAATACAAAATAAAATAATAAAATTATCACTTTATACACATTATGTTATTCCTTATTACATCTTTTTTTAATCATCTATTTTCATTTTTTTTCCTTTTGCTCATATCTTTCTTTTTTATCTCTATCTTCCTTGTCAAATATTTGTTTAATAAATATAGTTGTACATCTAACCCAAAAATCAGTGTAATTTACAAATTTTTAGGGTGATTAATATGAGTCTTCATTTTCATATAAAATGATCATCAATTTAACTTGAAGACATCAATTAATAAATGGTATATAACTAATTAATTTAACAATAAAAAACGTGAAACAGTCTAATATATGAAAAGACAACTCATATAATAGCATTGAATGAAAAGTTATTTCATATATAAAAGTGGACCGTCTTATTTTATAAAACATGTTAATAATAACTAATATGTTATTAACAGGTCTAACATAAATAATTTAATGTAAGTTAACTTAAGGTTTTTGAACCGAATTTAATTTTGCTGAACTTATAGGAGCTGAACTGAACTGAACATATAAGAGCTGAACTGAACTGAACTGAATTTTGCTGAACTTTGCTGAACTGAACTTATAGGAGCTGAACTATACTTAAAGGGGGTGACTTTAAGTCCAAAAAAACAGAGCCTAACTCATTGATGTTACTCTTATTTGTCGAGTTAAGCGTATCAAAAGGATTCAAAAATAATACATCAAGACGTGCCTAAAATAACTGCCTAAAATAAAATACTAACTAAAAATTTCCCCCAAATATAAAACAGATTTTTCCCGCTCAATTAAAATTTTATTTTGACACACATTCCACCGCACTAGATTTGAAATTGAATCAAACATTTAAATTTTAAATATTAAATATTAAATAATAAAAATAAAATTGCCTAACGAAAAATTAAAACTTACCTAACGAGAAATAATCAAAATTGGTCACTCGCCATAATATTGGTCAGTTTGTCTCCCTTAACTCAACTCCTTAATTATCACACTACTTGTGTATATAAGACAAATATATTACTTTCTCAATAAATTTCTTATATACACAAGTCGGTATGATACTCTGTACTTGACTTGTCTAAAGTTTAAGACGGTTAATGCGGTCTTAAATGAAAATTTATGAATATTGAGTACCCCTAGGTCTTGATGTGATTCATATGAGACCTGGAGGTTTTCCAGGTTAATTTGACTCGACATTGCGTTATCGTGCAATTGGCACATAGTATGGTGTTGAGCCAATTATACCTAACTAATATTGATACCGGGCTATAGCACATTATTTGTAGAGTAGTGTGGTAAAGAAAGATGTAATTAAATTTATATAATTATCTCATTTTATAATTTAATAAATCTAATAAATATAAATTTTTGTATTAAAAAGATTTTATTATTATTCGGAGCCTTTAAAGTATAGAATAAAGTGAGTTTTTAAGTAAAAAATAAAGTCACTTTTTACCTCAAAATTAAATTATGGCACAAATATTTATGTGTGCTATTTTTTCTTATGGTTGTACTTAAAGAGTGCATAAGTTATGATAGGTCCACTTTGTATTGATCAAGAGTTAAAGTAGGCCCAAAATATTTGTGAGGCAATTTTGAGAGTTAAAACAAAATATAGATAAATTTAATCTTTTAGTTAAGAGCAGATTGAGGACTAACTTTCTTCTTGCGTGTTGCGTATATATAACTCAGTTGGATAGAATTTGTGGAGCCGTGATGAAAACTAGTCGATCATGTTGTCGTTTTGAAATCGCTTGGCAGTCTGGCATTGCATTAACTGCCTTGTATTAAAATGATCGTGCCATTCGGCTTGTAGCCACTCTAGATTACAATATGAAATTGACGTCTTATCATTTGGTTATAGTGACTCAACCGTGGTGATTTATAATTAGCGTCCCACTCGAGGTTCATCCAATTCTTTTGTACATCTCTTTTCGTTTTATGTAATTTTATGTATCGATAAGTACACAAAGGTGCTATGAAACATCTCCGTATATCACCCATACAACAATGTCGATTAGGGACAAATGCAACAATATTGGAGTTTGGTTGCACGTCAGAAGCAACTTTCATACGATCGATGGGTATTACAAGACTGTTACCCAATTGCTCTTCCATGATTATATTTGTTGTTAATTTTGCAGGCATTCGCTACCGGTTGGCTTAAGAGACTTTGATTCAAATTAGTTTAATTGGTTAAGGTTCACAATTGTTTTAACTAGATATATTATATTGAGTATTTAATCTTTACGATTGTTGAACATAAATAAACATTGTTTGGACTTGTAATTTTATTTGGTTCATAGTTTTAGTAATAGACTTGTTTACCTTGTGTTTAATCCACAAACACCACTGGATAAAATGCTTAAACACAATTTAGGATCGTGTAAATTAGGTCTGAAAATTAGGATATAGGTCATCAAGTTAATTTTTTACAACTTCGATATTATTTTGTAATTTTTTTTTTTTTACAATTGGATATTTTTTTAGGCTCGTATTTATTTTCCACAAAAATGTTTTGGGATGTGTACATATTATCCTTGTGTTTTTGCGTTTTTTGCATGTTACCCCTTCACTTATTGAAACATACGTTGTACCCCTAACTCTTGTCAATAATCATCACCGTAACCCTTAACTTTTATTCTGTTAATTTGTTCCTTTAAATAACGACATAGCTGCTTATATAACATTTCTAAAAACATAGCTGTTAATTTGTTCCTTTAAATAACGGCATAAGTTAACGGAGCAATTACTAAAAAATTTACGGTATGAAAGTTAAGGGTTACGGCGATGGTTGATGATAAAACATAGGTTTATCATGTATGTTTCGAAAAGTAAAGGGGTACCTTGTAGAAATTGCAAAAACATAGAGGTACTACGTAGAATATTCTCAAATGTTTTTGATGTTTTCCTAAACAAACATAATGTTGTTAGTAAAAAGTATAAATATATACAGCAACATATATTTAGAAATTTAAGTACATGTTCGAACATAAATAACAAAAAAAAAAGCTTTGCATTGAAAATATCCTTGAATTTTAGATCAAGCATGTTTCCGCATTATTTTTCTTATGCCAACATAATATATAAATACTAAATATATATTGGTTTTTTATCTGCTTCATTAATATATTATTTTAAAGTTTAAGAAAAATCCATTAAATAATTAAAAGGAAAAACATCACGAAACGTTTTATTTGTATATAAATTTCTCTTTATATTCGATTGATGATGATATAAGATAATTGTCAATTTATGCTATAGTGTCTCATTGATATTCTCTACCAAGATTTGAATGACGCAAGATTAATATGATTGAAAAAAGTAGATAGTTTATATTAATTTTTTAATATTGTGTGCTTGTTCAAAAGTGAACAACCATTATGTATGGAAGACAAATATCGAAGATGTTATCTTATGACCATTAGTTTATATCATATGTTCATAAAAGTTCAGATTCTATAATTTCAGTTCAGAAAGGTTCATCAAAATTATGTTCAATTCATACAAGTTCATAAACTTTTACTTAAGCTATATTAAATTATTTGTGTTAGACTGGTTTGTATAAACATATCAATTAAAATTAACATGATTTATAAAAGAAGACGATCTTGTAAGACGATCTACTTTTATATATGAAATAAATTATTCATTTAATGTTTAAAAACAAATTTATTTAAACAAATATTTGATAAGGAAGATGAATATGAAGAAGACAGAGATCAGAAAAAGGATAACATAAAAATAGATGATTAAGAAAAAAAGATATAATATGTGAACATAATGTATATAAAGAGAAAAATTTATTATCCTATTTTGTATTTTACTCTATATATACATATATTTATTTTTGCCAATAATATTTTTAAAGGTAAATGTAATAATAATAAAGTTAAGTTAAATTAATTTTAAGATAAATTTAGATTACATAAGTTAAGTTTAAAAAAGTTCAGAACTGAAATTAATAGTATTAAATGCGAGAGTAGTAAAAGTAACAATAATTACAACGGGTTAGTGAAAATAATAGTAGTAAAAACAAATGTAGAAAAAAAAATAATATAGGATTAATTAATGGGAATAATCCATAATATGGGTGCCCTTCTTATACTACTCCAACCTATGCATTAATTCACTATAATCCTAACTATGTTACTCCCTTTCCACATTGCACCTAACTGACTGGCTACCTGAACAACAAGTGAACTTACCTTTTGTTTAAGTCATCTTTAAGCCTCTTCGTTTCGTTATTCCTTCATTCTCGCATAGTATTCATCAACATTCTTTATCATACCCTTACTCTCTTTCATTTTTCAAAATCATTTTTCTCGCTATTTTCCCATTTAATATGTTTAAATTGCGACTATTATATTTCGTCATTTACCATCATCAAAGACAGAACTCATTGTGAATATGGTTGATCATCCGAAGACACCAGTTTAATGAATTTTGAGCTAGGAACTTTCAAACTAGATAACCGGAACAGTTGAAGAAGTTTGTTCATCATGTGAATACAATATGCTGACTCGCTTTCTTAAAAATGGATAAAGCACAACAAACATATTTTTAACAAAAAAAATGTCAAGAAGAGTTTAAATTTCGCAAACCATTAACTAGCCCCGTCCAACATTAAGCTAAGAATTATTAAAAGCTATACAATTTGGACTCTTTCATGTAAATTCTACGGCTTTTTTTAGCCTCGTGAACTTGAATATGTAAAGGCCAAATGGAGAAAAGAAAGGCATTTAGAATAGATTTCTAAGTAGACAACAAAAATACTGGATTCATATCAATTACCCCAAAGAGGGAAAGAAAAAAGCAAGATAGACACTAATTGTGACCCATGAGCAGAAAGAGCATCGATAATCATTAAATTGGCAAAAAAAATGTTATAAACTAAAGTGAAAGAAACTCCAAATTTAACATGCCAACTACACTCGAATGTCTTATGAACAATAATTTGAACAAGCTAAGTTTATCACCAGATAGATATAGAGAAATACTCGTAATAAATACGATACCATGATAACAATATACAAATAGGAGAATAACTGTGCTACTAACTTTTTTGCACTACGCTAGAAGCACCATAACAATTTGCAATGAAGAAAAACCGGAAAAAAATACGATCTTACAAGAAGAAAAAAGGAGAGAGAGAGAGAGAGAGAGAACAAATGAGGAGGAAAGGAGTAATAAATGGACGAGATAATAGATAACCGGCGTCAACCGGTAAACAAAGTGAGCAAGTGCAATGACGGAAGAGAGTAAAGTAGTTAGGATTATAATCGTTTAATACATAGTTTGGAGTGATATAGGAAGGGCAGCCAAATATGGATTATTCTCATTAATTAATCCTTAAATATACAAGACTCATAAAATTAACATGATATAGGATCAACATCTGATGTCGTGAAACTTATAATATTAACAAAAAAAGTAGTAAATGTATCTCATGATTAATTGATAAATTTTATATCTCATCATAATATTTAGATATGTCATATTATAAACGGTAAATGTTTGGGTTACACATGTCTTTGCACAATTATATTTCATATAAAATAAAATTTAAATGGTAAACAGAGATAGGTCGGGTGGGGTCTGGTACCAAACCTAATAAATACTCCCTCCGTCCCGGTCATTTGTTTAGCTTTGCTTTTGGGACAAAGATGTACAAAAGAGTAGCGGATCATTTGTGATTTATACTTAGTGGATGACAAGCGGACAATAATCCCATTAGAAGATCAAATTACTCAAGGAAAATCAACCTAATATAAAAAGGTAAACAAATGAACGAGACACTCTAAAATGAAAATGGTAAACAAATGACCGGTAGAAAGGGAGTATATGATTAAGCGTATCCATAGCCTCCTAATAGCAACATTTTCTATTGTAACAAATTAAAGTGTTCGCCATAACCAAATCAGTATCGGGTTTCGCTTTCTTGTGATCCAATCATGTATATCCTTATTGTTATAAAACATTAATTTTTATAGATGGCCAAATTACATATATCCATTTAAGTCATTATATAAATGTAATGAGGATTATCTCTCACCCTCCATCTATGTACTATATATACCCATAAATCATGAATAAGAAGTATGTGTCTTCCCTTTCTTAACGTATTTTACCTTCTTCTTTCTACATTCTCTATGTAGCTTCTTCTATTTCTTATTCTATAACACGTTATCAGCACGAGTTCTAACTAACTGGGTTATATGAATGATTGGTTTATATAAATGATTGAGTGGATATGAATCTTGGATTTCGCTCTTATTCTCTTATTCACGCTCAGTTAATTTAAGTTAACATATGAATACTATAAAACATTAAGAACATTGTCTGATTAAGTATGTTTTCTTTCACTTCTACGATTAATTTATTTATTATGCATTGGCTACTTAATTGTGAATGTGTGAGGGCAATGACTTCTCTTATCGCAATTCATGGACGATGACAATTAATGATTATCATTGTTACTTGGATAGTTGTATTACACATGATGATTACATCTTTCCATGTTTGATAACTTGCAATTAATATTTTCGATTCCTGGTTTGATTATGCGTTGTACAAACTCTATTCGGATTCTAATTTTGATTGATCTATCCAATAATCGGTATGAATGAGATTGTATATAAATTATAAGGTGGTCTTTAAATGATTGCAATCTATCTTGGATACCCTTTAGGGGGAGGAAGTACGTGAGAAGTTGGTATAACAAGAGAAGTTTTATCATACTGAATTACACATACCGTGTAATATATGAAGAATCTCGATTCTAGACATTTCTGCTATGATCATGAAAGTATATCCATATGACAGGGATAAACGTTTGCGCGCAATGTTCAATGATGAATTGAATAAGGACTTTATAATTCCATTAGACCGTCGACATATTTGTGGTTGTTAAAGAGCTCATTAACCTAAGATTTATCCATCTTATGGAGATTAAGAAGCTCACTATACAGTTTGCATCATTGAGTGATCATGTGCATATAAAGACTAGTTAAGCATTAAGCATCTTAATATTAGTTTTATGTTCCATAATTGCATCAGTTAAGTTCATGTCATATAGTTTAGACATTAGTCACATATCATATGCATGCACATTGTTAACTATATGATCATTCAAATAAAATGTGCAACATTTCAACCATAAAGCGAATAGATCATTTGGAGTGCAGCTGCAAATCGTTGTGAATAATTTTTTTTACAGTATAAAATTTGAAGTGATCAGTGAATCCTATTAATTGAAGACATCTATAAAGTCGATCAAGTACGATATCAGTTATTTCCAAGATTGAGAAACTTTGTAACATCTTGGGTTGCAGACGTTTTACAAGTGATTTAACCATCATGGACAATATGCACGCGTTGTACTCTTTTTTTTTCTTATATATTATTATGCCCCACTAGGTTTTCCATAGAAAGTGTTTAATGAGGCAGCTTATTATTTTGCGTGTAGAAAGTACTCTTTTTTCTTACTAGTGTTTTCCCTAAAGAATCTTCCTAGTAAGATTTTAACGGGGCATGTTCTATAGTAATGTATATCCAAGGGGAGTATTATAAAACATTAATTTGTATGGATGTCCATTGGGTTTATATCACTATATATACCCATGAGTAATGAATAATATCTATCTCCTCTCTCTTAACCTATTTTCCTTTATTCTCTCTACATTTCTCTCTACAGTTTCTTCTATTTCTTATATTCTATAAAAATCATTTTAATTATTGGAAACACACCTTGAACAATGCTACTAAATATTGTAAACAGTTACAAATAATTTTTATATTTCTTTTTTTGTCATTCATACCATTATAACTTACCATACGAGAAAATATGTAAAGAAAAATACTCCATAGTCTTTATAAAAATTCCGTTTCAGGTTCATAAAATGTCTTAACATGGAAAATGCACAAGTGACCTTTTGCATAATAATAAAGTTGAAAAAGACAAGTAACATAAGACTAACCAAGAGATAGATGGTAGCGGAAACAAGAGTTGTTTTAAAGCGACCAAGGTACGAATCTGCAACGAAGGCTGAAATGAATAAAGCAAGAGAAGAAACCGCTTGCCATGTATTCACATTCTTAGCTGCTGTTACAAGTGGTTGTTCCATAACTGTTGTTAGGTACATAATCAAATTTCCTGCTATCCCATAGTATGCAAATCTCTCTGCCATCTCCATAACTATATGTATAAAACAATATATATATATTATATACCGAGTACTAGCTAGCTAATCTGGAGATAAACAAGTTGAATGATAATACTCATTACAACAGTATATAACTTTGTGAAGACTAAAAATATACTTAAATTCGACAGCAATTATTTGTCAATAAATAAATTTTAGGCAAAAGGATAGTCAGATGACCATTATTATATGTCAAAAGTTTATACTAGTAAAGTTTGTTTCTATGTGTTACTTTCAACAAACATTATATCAAACTTAATCAAATGTTTGGACTCTATATTTAAAGAAGTGAAAGAGATATAATAAATATACGGACATTTAGTTTTAAGTAATAATAAGTAAAAGAATTAGTCTATATATGTGAATATCCACAACATAGTTTGGTAAAGGTTGATATATAGCGTACGTGTTACCCGTCATGATCATATGTTATATCTTTTAGATAAATTAGTTGAGATAATCCTTATAGTGAGAGGTTTTCAACTGGTTAATCGTTGTTGTTTATGTAAGATGTCTGCTGAAACTCACTTTCACCTCTTCTTTAAGTGTCAGTATACTAACTGGATTTGGAGAGCTGTTCAGGCTTGGGTTAGCTTCTATGGGAGAAAAAATAATCTTTGTCAAGAAGCGAGTTGACTTTCTGCTCGTGGTAGGAGGAGGCACTGGAAGTCCGATCATTATGCTAGTTGTTTGTGTGCTTCGATTTATGTAATTTGGCGGGCACGCAACTCTAAGATTTTTGCTAGCTTAGAGAAGGAAGCGAGTTATATTCTTATGCAAATCAAGTATTTTGTTAGTATCAAGGCTTTTGATCAGTTTAGTCATCTAGTTATGAGATAATGAATCCGTTGATGGTTTGTAATTGGTGATTATTGGACACTCTTTTGTAAGATTTTTCCTCTTTTGTTCCCCGATTTGGGATGAATAAAATGGGATGTATTTTCTTGAAAAAAAAATTAGTTGAGATAATAATGATGAAACAAGTTAAAAGTGGACTTACATATGATGAAAATGGCTGATTTCCATCCTCCTTTAAAGTCTTTTGTTTCGTGATAATCCGTTGGCATGGTGTATTTTTAGTTGAACGAAGAGAAGTTACACGAAAAAAATCAGAACGGAAGAATTTGTATGTTGAATTTAAGGAATCGAAAGGTTAGAAAATATACAATTGTTTTGTAAGAAGTGTGATGACCCGCTACAAAAATGGAGACTCAAAAGAAAGTATATGAACAAGGATTTGCTCCGTTAACGAATTTCTTTGTTACACGAGACTCTGACCGATCCTCACACTTAAATGAAAAAAGTGTGAGGACAGGTTTGAGTGATTTTTAGATTTAGTCTCAATGAATTTATAATACTGTTGTTAGAATATGATATTTATATTTAGCTAGTGAAGTTGGAAGCTAAATATAGTTTGTAGAGTGATAAAGGTAAAATTTAAAAATTTACTCCGATAATTGATGGAGAAGTAATAGGAAGGATTAGAATTTGAGAGGCTTATATTGGCATGAAATATAGATCATGCTTTTAATAGTACGCATAATTCATGATATTTTGTACGACAGAATAAGTAATAAAAATTATAAAAAGTTATTATAAAGTTAAGTTATTATTAGAAGTTATTATCTCTTCTTTAATAATAAAGTTTACTCTTTAGATAATGTTCATACTATATATACCTTACTCAATTCAACTTTAGCGAGTTTTAATTTATTTCACACATTTATTAGAAGTCAAATTTCACAACAGCTCCTACAATAATATATGAGGGTTATATAATGATATTGAGTTTCAACGTATTTTAACCATGACAAAATAAAACACCCGTGCTTATTTATGAAATATTTACATTATGTATTAAATGAAAAGTAAAAACTGTTTTGTTTAATATATTGATAAAAGATGGCATATACATTGGCATTTAGATCTCAATATATAGAAAAAATTTAAATGTGACTAAAATGTTGTTCATGATATTGGGGTTATTGGAATGTCCACCAAACAATATGTGCGTTGACTTAACATATAAAGTTTCATTTGTTTAGTAGTCGACTTGTACTGTTTTACTAGAGACTAATCACGTTTTGAATATCATCTTCTAATTTTGTTATTATGGTCATTATGGTAATAAGTACGTAAATTAGTTTAATATATATATTAATAATTTGTTAGACATGATACCGTGTGATGCAAGTGAAATTGTTACGAACTCATCAGGGACCATTTAGCCATGGCACATGATGACACATGTATTCACTAATGTGATATTATTTTTACTTTTTAGGCAAGTAATAATAAGAGGTATCCTAATTAGAAGTGAAATTTTTTTAGAGATTGTACTAGAACTCAGATACTTATAAGAAATATAAGACTAGTTGAGCAAGTAATAATACGAGGTTTCCTAACCAAAGTTTTTCTTTCCCCTCATATTCACACATACCATAATATGTGATGTAGGACTTGTAATTCTAGATTAAGGAAATTCGAGTTTGGGTAATTTCAAAAGTGCAAAGAGTTTTGTAAGGGCATACGACGGGTAAAAAATGTGTCGAGTTAGTCGTGATTCCCTATCACAAAAAGAAAGGCGCGTTGACCGAAGTCAATGACGTCTTTTTGGTGTGATGAGGTAGCGGTATCACCCGTCACACAAAGACAATGCCACGGGATAGTATGACGGCTAAGTTATCACACTTATTTAATATGAAAACAAAACGCGACCGGATGCTATCCCTTTTACTCTTAAATTCCCAAAACCCCAAATAAGTTTCAATCCCTAATATAACACCCCGACCCATCTACCAAAGGTCTACCTTAGCAAATGAGAGTGCTAGCATCTCGGTTGCCCGAGATAGCACATATCAAATATACCATAATGAAACAGCATTGATTAAAGTACACAATATTTAAAGTAATTACAATCAATCCAAAAGTCCAAATCCATGTGAATTACAAGTGTATTTCAGAATACCTAACTATAAAAACGGCTCAACATCTACTGACTCAGCGGAAGCTATGAAATCATTGTCGCGCAACAATCCCAACTGACCCACACGCAAGTATATATAAGGTTATATGCTAACTCCTGCTCACCATGCCCAATGGATCACAACAGTTTTTAAAACAAATTCGGGGTCAACACATTAACCCCCCGCCACGCACGGAGCCTTTAAGCAAGGCTTTCCAGGAGTGGGGGTGTACTACGCCTCGGGTTGCCTATGGTAGGATGTACCAAATTAACGTCTCAAGAAAGTTTAAATAGCATAAATGTAAAAGCAGAAGTAAATAGGTATACAAGTCCAATTCCAAAAGAAGGTCCAAAACAAATAATATAACAATGTTCAAAAGCCTAACTCAAACTAAACAAGTCAAGTCCAAAAGCCTAAAAAAAACTAGACAAGTCACAAGATCACCCCAAGTCTGAACAAAGCAACCATCATCATCAACCTCGTCAAACCTGCTCACGGACTACTCGCCATACGCCGGAAATATCGTATGGGTCACGGTAGATAAAAACACACGACGGTCAGTTTACAAGTGCATAATTAACATCAACAAAACACAATATCATCATACATAACTGGTGCCATCGAAAGGCACACCGTCTCAAAACGTTGTGCCATCAAGAAACATACCGCCGTGTCCAGGTCATACCGTAGACACCATGGGCCATACCGCAGTAGGTCATCCCAAGACCCAGGTCATAACAATGTGCGTTGTCTCTTCAATAGTGGAACCATGAAGAGCGACCCCCTAGAGTCTATGGGGCCAGTTCCCACATCCGCTCCATATAACAACAATTCCCAACCACCACATGTACCACAATCACAATTACACATCCAACATCAAACCACATGTTACAACCATATAACAATTCAGATTAATCAACCATGTACACATAAATCGAGTAGGAATCACCTACATTGAAGCAATCACTCAAAAAGCAAGCACAAGACAAGGTAGAAGGCCTCCTCTACAAATTCACCACCTACAATATCATAATAGTAGAAATTACTACTCCCTCTGTATTTTTTTATAAGTCGTTTTGGTGAAAAGCACAAGAATTAAGAAAAGTTATTGGGATTGATCATAACTCTTTGGAAGCTGTGTATTGAAATACGGAGCATTAGTAGAACACTTCCATACATTAGGCACATTAATTACTTTGAGAGTGTAAACATTTCTTCCTATCTCTCTAGCAATTATTATGCAATACATTGAGCTAATTTGAACGAAAATTTCAAGTAAAAATCATTAGAGCCAAAACATGAAATTTTTTTTGGCGAAAACTTAAAAATTTCAAAGTACAATAAAAAGAATTAAACTAAATCATGAAAGTACTTTTTGGCGTAAAATATGAAAATTTCAACCTAAAAAGAATTGGAGCCAAAATTTGGAACTCAATGTTATCGAATTCTATAAATAATGACTTGTTTATCTAAAATTACAATCACTAATTTGCAAATAATATGGGCACCCCATTGTTTGACCTCAACCAATTAACTTTTTATGATGATGATATCAAAACCGAAGTTGATTGGGAAGCGGAAGAAGGTCGAGTTGATGGAGATTATCTTGACATGGATGATAATGACAATGCAAGATATTGGCTATTGTATTTAAATGATACGATTGTTGATGAAGATCAATTTGATTATCAACATGAAGAAGGAGACGGACACCAGGACAATCATGGTTACGACTAAAAAATTTTCTTTTACTTACCACTTCTTCTTTTTTTAACTTCCTTGTAAACAATTTACCACTGATTGTCTGATTTTGTAGGTACAAATGTACAACTACAACTAATTTTCCTTTTTTTGTGTTGTAGGTACTCAAATGAGAAGTAGGAGACGGTTCTTGACAAATGATCAACGCGAGAACGTTTATCTTTCCTTATTAGAAAGAAACCAGGGAGGAAAAATTGATAAAAACTACGACAACTGAAGTTTCTCATTTAATTTAAATACCAATACGTACCGTTCAGTGAATTTGGAAATTAGGAAAAGCTACTGGAGGTGACGTTAAAAATCGGAAGAAAGATTGTGGTAATCCAAAAATTCATTTAGATCCCCAAGTTATCATGGAAATAGATTTGAATAATCGAACCACATTAAGGTCACTTTCCGAGTCTTTGGGTATTAGTCACTTTGTTGGAGTAAGTGTCCTCCACAATAGTGCATTTATATAATAAATATCATTTGGAATATACGTGGCATGATTAGTATATTTTGATACTCCACGTCAGTTGATTAACGTAAATCGGTAACGCTCAGCTGACTAGAGTTTGACGTTATTGTCGTATGACGGCGGTGATCAACTGATCCCTTTAGGTCACACCTATAGGATGAGACCCAAATAGAATACTAATTATTTGTATACGATACAGTTTCATTAGAGCATTACATATATTTGATATGTACGTTTAGTTACGAGAGTAATTTATTGGAAATTGAGTTAGGAACTCATTCCACTTAAGTTTATTAGTCAATTATACGATAACTGAGTGAATAAATTTTACGTCTTATTTTAATACGATTAAACAAGATTTAATTTAGTGATTAATCGTTAATTCATAAAATTAGTTGAGGTTATGCATATATTTTGAGGTAGAGGTAATTAGTTAATTATATTTACAAAGAGTTGTAAAATAAATTAACTGGGCATTGTGGGACCCATTAAATATTGATATAATGGTAAAATATCACTTAAAAGTTAAGTACATATTGTTTATTAATTTGTGTCATATAATTGTTATGACAATTATATGACACAAATCACTAGTGATTTTACTCTACCAATTCCACACTCCACCAAGTGATTATGACATGTTATGACACATGATCATTATCATTCTCTTACCCACACTCAAGTCATTTGCATGAGAATAAAAATAAGCAAAATAAAGCTCATTTTGGACCATGTGATCCGGCCATAGTGCCATAAATAGAACAATTGTTGTTCAATTTCATTCACTTCATTTTTCATGCTTATTTCTTACTTCTCTTTCTAACCCAACAACTCTCTAAAACTCACATGCAAAATAATATTCATACCATATTACTAGTGTAGTAATACAATAATATTAGTATTATAATGTCTTACTTATTATCTAGTTAATAATAAGTTGAGATTATTTGGGTTGATTCTTGGGTGCAACAAGAAGGAGACCTTCTACTTTGGAAGTTGTTTTATGGAGGATCATCCAATAATTTCATGCTCAAGAACAATAAGAAGGAGTTCTTATTGTACCCATATTGAACCGAAAATTCTCAATGTAAGGATATTTTCGTCTTATCTTTTCTTTTATGCTTTTATATTTGCATGCATGATAACTAGATCCTAAATCATTAAGTTAATGTAATTTAATGAACTAATTAGAGAAGTCTAATTAAAGGTCTAGAACTTTCATGTGGTATCAGAGCTCAATTGTTACATGCATGTTGATTTTAAGCATTAAAATCGAGTTATACGATAACTTGGGTAAAATTGAAAATTTGTGTTAAAAAATGGTTTACATGAAATTTTTGATTTGCATGCATACCTACTGACCTCAAAATGGTTGTGGTCAAATTTGGTGATTTTAGGGATTAATTTGCTATTTATTTTGATTTATGGCCTTGAAATCATGTTAACATGCATTTTTTATGTTAAAAGTTAACTAAAAATAGCTGCATGTTTATTCTGGTCATGAACTTTTTATATGATCTCACATGCATGTTGTAAATACTATATGTAAAATTTTGTGATTTTTAATTAAGTTTTGCATGATTATTGATTTTTATGAGATAAAAGTCAATAAAGTGAGATTATTATGTTCATAAAATTGAAACGTCCTTTTCTGTTCTTGAAAATTTTTGGTACATTTTATAATCTAATTTATATCATCTTGGTGAAATTTTGTAATTTTTTTTACTATTTTACTATATTTAATGGTTTTATTTAATAAAACCATTGAATACAAAGTTATTTGTTCATAAAATTAATTCAAGTTTTTTGAGCAAATTTTTCTGGTTTTTAGAGTTCCTGAAAATGTTCCGAAATGTAAAAAATTTTTGGTTTCAAATTTTTATGGTTTTTATATTTTATTTTGAGTTTATTTCATAAATGTTATGATTAAACCTCTATATTTAGCAAATACGATCAATTCGAACTAATTAAATACAAACAAAGTTATTGGGGACTAATTTTGAGTTATAAATCAGTTTAGATAATTATTTTGAGCTTAAATATGATTTAAGTGTTGATTAGTGATTTTTAATGGTTAAAAATCGATAAAATCCATAAAACTGAGCTAGAATGAGCATGATAAGTATTAAGGGCGATTTTGGTATGATTTTTACAGCATTTTATTTATGTTGTTATTGTTGAATAAATGAATGTCATTTGTTTAATTTTTAATGCAAGTTGTACCTAGTATGGCCTAGATTATTTTAATCGGTATTACCCGTAATGTAAGGGAATACCGATTCAGTTGTAATTTTTTTTTGCGATCTCGTATCACCATTTGTAATAACTTAATTTCATTTTTAGATCAAATGTATAATAGGAATTTTATTTGTATCTTTTGTAATTAATTATTATGAAGACGAAGATTCCCGAAGTCGGTGTTCCAAAAGACGGTACCTTTTTGGAGCATGTTCCATGAAGAGGCAAGGGGCCAAGGAGTTGGTTTCCGATTTTATAATCTACTAGTTAATTAGATTAGCTTTGTGGCCATACTACGATTTATTATTTGTTTGCTTTATGTTTTTCCGCACATGTAAAAATCGCCAACAACAATTTTTATTTTATTTCGCGATTGTCAATTCAAAGTTATTCTAAATTCACTGACTTAGTTCGCTTATAAGGAATTAATAACTAAATTGACAAGACCTCTCACATAACTTAAAAAAAAATTGGGATTAGCCTTACCAATAAGTAACACCTATGAATCCCATGTTCATTAGGGCTACCACGCTCGTGGGTCCCTTTTTACCTCGGGTAAGTAAAGTGATACGATCACAAGCTAAAATTGGATTGGACTCAACGAGATAAGCGTTATCTTGGGACTAGGAGATGGATTTAGTTGAAATCCGTCAACCAAGAGTTCTAAGGGTATAATTAGTCAAGTATTGATGTTGGACCAATTTTATAGTTTTGATAATGACATGTGCTTACTTGATAATGTGCTTTACTCGATATATCATATGCGTGTAATTGTGTGCTTTAGTCTTATTATAGCTAGCAACAATTATGAGAAGAAGGATCAAAGATATAAGAACTTCAGGCATAAATTTGATAAAGTCTGTGAGACAAAGTTTTAACAACTTCAGGAATAACTTTGGAAGTTTACATGGAAAGTTATAGCTACCAGTATAACTTTAAAGAAACGCTTCAAGCAAATCTACCTCAAATAACACAAGACTCAAGATGGAGGGTCTTTGTGATCAAGATGAAGAGATGGTCCGTATACTGAAGATCTTTGTGAAGATTAGATAGTATAGGTCGTCATTCTGTAACTATTCCATTCGAGTGATTTTAAGTTCAAAGTTATAGCTTTAGCCTATAACTTTGGATGATAAATGTTGATTCATGATTTTGGAAATAAAATGATTTGAATATTTTCAAAGTGAAAGAGTATTTTTATATTTATCAAAAGGTTTAATAGAGAATATATTTATGAGATTCTATTGGTTAGTAATCACAACTTATGGGTTGTCATTGTCTACCTAGGGTTTCAATAATTTCTATCGCAATTGTGTAATTCACTAATAAAGCCCACCTAGGGGTTGAGCCATCTAGGGTTTCAGTTAACAAAGGGATTGTGACCTAGGGTTGCGCTGCCTCCTAGGGGTTCGGGAGACTACGGGTTTCGGCTCCTTAGGTTGTTGCCCTTGTTTAACCTAATCTAGGATTATACTAATCTTTACAACAATATTTTGAGATATTAAAGGTAAATATATTTCTATAAGATAAACCAAATAATATTTTGAGATAAAGATATTTCTAAAAGATAAGCAAATATTATTTTATGATATTAAAGATAAATATCTTTCTTAAATATTAAGCTAGGGTTTTAGATCTACTATACTTCTATTACTATAAATACTCCTTCCTATCTTACTCTTGAAATACACGAAATACATAAGAACAACACGGCACACATACTACTTGTGATTATTTTCCAAAATCGTTTTAAAGCAAACCTTTGAGCAAAATATTTATTATTTTTAGTGTTTAGTGTTTGTTTTTCAAAAGAGTCGTGCATCAATTATTGTCAATCGCTTGAGTGAAATACGTTATTGGATAATAGTACATCATTATAAGCTTACAATTCTTTAACGGGAATCTGTGTGAGTTATATTGTACTTTCTTATTAACGTAAGATAGTATAGAGTATTTAGCGATATTCACCTTGAGTTATAATCATAGTTGATTATACGAGTGGGTTGATAATTTTTGTAATCCGTAGAAAGGTACTAAGAATTATTAATCGAGAATAGTGGACGTAGGTTTCAACGTGTGAAACTGAACCACTTCAAAAATCCGCGTGCCTCTCTCTACTCTCTTTACTTTTCGTTATTTCGTTACTTGCGCTTACTTTGATTAATTAATTAGTTGATTTTAATCTATAAGATCAAATAATTAATTACATATCATATAAATCGAAAAAAGTGGGGCTAGTTTTTAATACTCAATTCACCCCCCCCCCCCCTCTTTCGTATTCGATCAATAGACTCTACAATTGGTATCAGAGCCTCGTGCTCTTGATTGCCTTACAGCAAGGAGTCTGATCCATTTATCCTTTTATTTTTATTTATTTTCCGTTGCATTTAATTTTATTTTAATGGATTCCAAACATCTGAAGTGTCCCGTATTCGATGGGAAGAACTACAGTTTCTGGAAAATTATGATGACCCATTTCATAAAGGGTAACGATTGGGAGTGTTGGCTAATCATTAAGAATGGCCCTAATAAGATCATGCTTGGATTATTTAATGGCACTCGCGTCGAAAAGAAAGAAGATGACTATGTTGAGGCAAATTATAAGAAAGCTGAGAAAAATTCAAAGGCTATCAGTCTGTTGCAAAACGGCATGACTCATACTGAATTTGATCGTTTCTCATCTAGTTCTACTGCCAAGGAAATATGGGATGGTCTAGAGTTAGCCTATGAGGGGACAACTGTTGTCAAAAAACAACGTATTGCACTACTTATGCGAAAATACGAATTGTTCTCTATGGAACAAAATGAATCGCTTGACAGCATGTCCACTCGCTTCTCTAGTATCATTAATGAATTGAAAAATATTGGAAAAACTTTTGACTCCGAGGAAATTGCCAGGAAGATCCTTAGAAGTCTATCTAAACGATGGAGACCTAAGGTGACGGTAATTGAGGAATGTAAAGATCTATCTAACCTATCTTATCAAGAGCTACTTGGAACCCTAATGGCTCACGAGATTATTCTTGATGAAGATGAGGCAAATGATAGTAATAGCAAGAAAGTGGCTTTACAAGCCGAATCTAGTGAAAGACAAGATTCGGATCTTGAAGATGAAACAGTGTTATTTGCTAGACGTTTTAAGAAAAAATTCTTTAATAAACCACAAGGGAAAACGTTTAACAATAACACCAACAAATCTTATAAGAAGCCAATTGAGTCAAAATGGTCTCTCTCAAGCCGTGGTTGCTTCAAATGTGGGGATAATGATCACATGATCAAGGATTGCCCTACATGGAAGAAAATCAAAGACAAAAATCAACGAGACAAAACCAAGAAGGAATTCAAGCAAGTCATGATGGCTTACTGCTGGGGAGATCTTGACACAGAGGACGACGAGTCAGAGGAAGAAGAAGTCGCCAACTTGTGTCTAAGCAACGTTAGTCTTGACCTAATTTCAGATAGTGACAATGAAAGCGAATCCGATATGTGTCTTGTTGGCAACTCAGATTCAGAACCAGATTCAGAAGATGATGAAGAGGTTAGTCATCTTGAACTTAAAAAGAAAGTTAAGAATTTATCTAAGAAGTCTTTAATTAAGTATTTTGAAGAAGCCTTAGATCATTGTCATGAACAGAGTCTTGAATTAAAAGATCTTAAGGAACAAATCCTTGACATTGCTGAGGAAAACCAACTTCTAAAGGCCAAAGCGAAAAAGCTCAAGTCTAAAGGTATGGCAACTTCAGCTATAACTTCAGACATGACAAATGTTGAGAAAGAAGCTCTTGAGTCTAAAGTTATAGCTAATGAAGCTATAATCTCAGAGTTAAAGCTCAACATTAAGCATCTGCAAGCCAAAGTTATAGCTAATGAAGCTATAACTTTAGAATTGAAGAAATTATATGAGCTTTTACAATCTGAAGCTAAGGCAAAGGAAGTTGTTATCCTTGATCACAAGAAAGAAAACTCTTTTCTTTCTCAGCAATTGAAAGATATAAAGGCTGAATTCTCCCAAGCCAAAAGTCAACATAATGAGGAGAAACTTATCTTGAACAAACGTTTCAATGATTTTCGTGAAAATTTTAAAAAGAACAATCCCTCCAAAGACTCGAATGTAGACCATTCGTCATGTGAAAAAAGAAATTCAGTCTTTGAAGGAATTGCTCCTACATGCACGAAAAGTTCATGATAAGTGGGAAGGAAGTCAGAAGGTCTTAGACTTCCTTACCGAACAATCTAATAATAACATGAAGATGGGTCTAGGTCATGAATGTTATAGTCGTAGAGACCATGATAAGTGAAAATCCACTCCTTCTGACCGTGATTTCAGAAGAAGGAAGTATGTCAATCTTTCAGAATATCTGATTTGCAATTATTGTGGTCACAACGGTCATGTTAAAGACAATTGTGTT
>JAIUZE010009399.1:0-38192 GCA_022085475.1 Heliosperma pusillum | reverse complement strand
CCATAGAGAATTATGAGTATATGGCGTCTTGACCATACTAATTCTAAATGAGTAGCTTGGACCATGACATTGATAGGCCCGTACTATCTTTAACGAGTATATAGTTCACTGCTTGATAGCTTTTGTGTCACGGCATGGGGGGCTTATCTCCAAGTCGGGGCATGGCATCCTAAGAGTTCCGCTTTGGGAAGGGAGCCAGCTTAAGTACTAGCCATCTCTGCTTAGGGGGTCGCCTAGTAGAGTTTCTCATAGACGGTTATGTCATGGGACGGGGAACGGAATAGCTGTTGTCGCTAGGTCTGATCAGTCTAGGACTAGGATGTTTTCCTACCTTGTGGTATAGCCTCGAGTTACAATCGACTATGGACGGTCCTAAGAACTTATGCCTGTTTGTAGAAGTATTGGTCTTTCATGTTTGTATGATTCTATGAGTTTTAGAAGGTGAGATGCAAGCCGGCTAAGATTGATAGAGTTTGGATTACCGATTGTTAACTGATTCACATGATTACTTGTTGATTAGGGTTTGAGTGTATCATGGCCACGTTACAGGGTAACCTCTGAGCTAGCATACCAGCTTCCCTACCTCTTGTTATATTTTATTATCGGTTTCACATGAGAGCTTTCATATGATAGGTTATATGTTAGTTAATTGTTTCATAACATGAAAAGCATATCATATATGTTTAAGTTTTGTATTTTCCATATACATTGCTTTTATGTTATTCATGTTTCATTAAACTCGACATTTCGTGGCTGGGAGAACTCGGAGTTACTCCCCACTGACTGTGGCTTCCGTGTTTATATTTAATGCGGTCGAACAGGTGGTGAATGCATAGTTGGGGTACATTGACGAGCTAGCGAGCGAAGTATTTACCTTGGACCTATATTCGGTTCTTAGATTGTATATTATTATACACTCTTTTATTTCCGTATTTATACGGGGGATATGTCTCCCGTCTTGTATATTTCTTTTGTATAATATTATTTCCGTTTTGTAATGAACCTTTTTATTTATGACACCTTCGTTATGTATTCTCATATTTTATTTAGTTAAATTATTTTTTTTCTTCCGCAAATTTGAGGGTGTCACACCTACTGGGGGGATATTCTGAGGTCTAATCCAAACCGGGCGAGGGCTGCATCAGCGGATCAGTGTCGTCCCCAATACAAAACAAGACATCCATCAATGGAGTAGGGAGGAGATATGGGGGGCACAAATTAGGCGCGTTCCAGAAATGGGAAATGATTTTCATTTAAACCACGAAATCATGTGAGAACAAAAGAACTCACTCGTGTCAAGATCTACAATACCACCCTTTTCCCGGAAAGGATAAAGATTATCCCAAAAAACACACTTGAGGCTTTCGGAGGGCAAATTTATCAGTTTGGCCCTCTGATTGTGAGCAAAGCCAAAGTGAGCCCCAAAGATCTGAGGACGATTCGAATGGTGGGGATAAATAAACACTTTCATATGGGGTAATACCGCCAGAATAAGTGAAAGGGGTCAGATGCATACGGTGAGCGTAGCTAAGGCACATTTCCCCCAAAAGTTTATTGGTAGACCGGCCTGAAAAAACGCAAGCCAGGGCCACATTAAGAATATGTTGATGTTTTCGCTCCACCACGGCCGTTTTGCTGCGGCGTACCTGATGTGGTCGTTATACACCCAAAAATATAAAACCGTAACGTCAACTCTAACTAGAAGTTAGCGGAAGTAGGGTCGATCTCCACAGGGAGGAAACTAACTAACTGTAATTTAAATCTGTCAGTAACAATCTGGGGGTTTGAAATTGTTTTAACTAACTAAAGAAGAGTAAAGGAAGAGAAGTAAAAGATAGAAATAAATAAGAAATAAATCAGATAAGAGAGAAATATGCTAGGATTCGGTCTACTGCAGTATCGGCATCTACGGGTCAACTAAGTCAGTCAATCTATCAATGAGAAGGGCAATGGTTTTCTCCTCTCGGTCTCAAACCACCCTAGGGATTTTCCTAATTAACTCTCGTCCTCTTAGGAGTCACCTATCAATTCTAAGAAAGCCTTCCCTTCCAATCTCTCGATCCAGGTCGGGGTTAACTACCTAGCCTAGTCTCCTGCGTGCACTCATTCAACTAGACCTCAATTAAATTGCAAAGATCGATTCTCACGACTAGCTAAACTAATCTATCCTAACATGCCTCTACTACAGTTTCCCTCATCCCAACATACAAGAGAATTAGCTACTCATGTTATGAACTATGCTAACAAAGACGATTAAATATATGACATAAGACATAATAAAACCGTAATTAACAAGCATGAACAACAACGCAGCAGTAATTAAGAAAGAGAAACAGTAATTAAGACTAAGATTAAGAAAGAGAGAAAAGAAGAAAGGAGTTTACAATCTTAGCAAATCCGGCGTAAAGAACAACTCCACGTCGATAAACCCGAATGCAAACCAAAGATTAAAAGTTCAGATAACTAAGGAAGATTAAAGCTAATAATTCCGAACCCTAAGGGTTCAAAATCCTAATGATTCTGAATCTGAATAATTAAAACTGACGACAAATAAGAGTTTATATAGGCATAACACGACTCTTAAACCTAATTAAGCTATGGACTTAAGGCCCATGATAGATTCTACTCGATCGAGTAACAATTCTACTCGATCGAGGACTTTATTCTAGGAAATCACTCGATCGAGTAACAATTCTACTCGATCGAGCAACTTTTCAGCAGCTACTTACTCGATCGAGCACAGGACAGCTCGATCGAGGTCTTTCTTCCTTCAACTCTCCTCGATCGACCAAATATATAATCGATCGAGGTCTTTTGGCCTATCGTGCAGTGTTGGACATGGCTTTGGACTTGATTGCGAGCGGTTTCACGCTTTCCCATGCAAGAGCTTCTGTTCCGTTCCTTCCATTCTCCTAAATGCATGCAAAGGGGACTGTTTTGGCTCGGTTTCCGCTACTATGCAACTTGTACCTACAAAATAGTCATGAAAGCACAAAGTAGCCAAATAGGGGCATATGGTGATATAATATCACTTAAATGACATATAAATGCATGCATAAACGGACTAGAAAGTCTATATAAAATACACGCATCAAACTTCCCCAAACTAAACCTTTGCTTGTCCTCAAGCAAACTAAATGCAGCTATATGGAACGAAATAAACCTAGGGGAATGGAGCAAGTCTCAGAGCTAGCAACAAGTCAATGTTAAACAGTTTAATGCACTCGATCAATCGCTACAAAGCTTAATACGAAAGTGAACGAATTTATACAATCTTGGAAATAAATTAGACTTTCGACCTTGCAAGACTCAACCAAATTCGGACTCTCACGGGTCACGCTTCTCTCAACAAGCAAATGGTAAGTAAATATGTATAAGAAAGAGAGAAGAAAATATAGTCACTCACCTAGACTACGACCGACACAACATGCATTGCTAACTAATATGAAAGATGATTTCAAGCACCGTACACACGCATAACCACCGTTCAAGGACAATCACGTGCCGAACATTTGCAAAAATATGGATATGTGAGGCTAATTGGTAAGAAGGGGCAAAACAATTAATGGAAATGTGAGGGTAAATAGCCAAGCTAGTTCCTAACAAAACCGCAATAGAACTCGTTCCATCTTCCAACAATCAAAAATTAAGCTCGATGCCTTAACAAATCCAAAATAACACCTCAACAAAATAATGATAAGCACAGGAGGTGTAAACAACAAAACTTCAGCCAACTATTTTTTCAATATATATTTTCATTTTTTTTCCATTTTCTTTTCTTTTTCTTTCTTGGCTGACTGAGGAAAAACCTCTCGATCGAGCATAATAAATCACTCGATCGAGGCACAAAACCACAAACTCTGCCCGATCGAGCTAAACAAAGTACTCGATCGACTCACAATCAACACTTCTCTTCTTTTTCTCGCAAATACCCACTCCAATCAATGAAAACGAGCCAAAACTGATGCAATGACATAGAATACCTCGACTACTAAACTAGCTCAGCAAAGGTAGGCTTAATTTAGGATGTAGTTAAGGGCAACAGGCAGATATGGCTTTATGTGGAGTTAATGGGGTAAAATGAGGAAAAGGGAGATGCAAATATTCTCAAAACACGTAATACCGACCACAAACCCCATGCGTGCAGGCAATAAGAAATCAAAATTCATATACAAGCAAATGACACGAGATGTGGGGAGTAACTACTCTCATTCCTAGATGAACTGGTCATAGATGTCACCAGTTATAGGCTCTAAAATCTCAGAATATATAAGTAGTTTGCCAAAATGTTGAGTCAAGTCTAATAATCAAATTTAAATTCCAAGACAAAATTCATAGTTCACTATTTCGATTTTACTACGTAAATCAAGAAAGGTGCAAAGAATAGTAGAAAATAAACTTGTAGTGCGATTTCATCATGAACAAGACTCCAATCCGACTCAACTAAATGCAAAAATAAACGTGATATTTTTGATTTTTTCAAATTTTTTCTAATTAACATGAATTGTAAACGTGAATGCAATACAAATGCAAATGCAGACGCAAAAGGATGTAAAACACTTCCCCAAACCAAAACAGACAATGTCCTCATTGGCTATAGCACAAAAGCATATAAGGGAAAGGGAAAAAAAACAACCTAATACATGTTCCTAATGAATGAAAGATATATAAAGAATGGAAAAAACTAAACAGAAGAACTCACAAAACAAAGCTTCCCCAAACCAGCATCAAACTGGGGGGCTAACATCACCGTCTCCCATCAGTTGCCCCTGTCCACAATTAATTTGGATACTAACACGAGTTGCAGGTAAGATTATGCAGAAAAATCGAAAGATGAAGAACAAAAGGGGAATTGGGATCGAGTAAATTCAAAAGGGGATCGAAGACTTCTCTATAGAGAGGTTAGTTTGCTCGATCGAGTAGAATTCTACTCGATCGAGGGCTTTTGTCGAACAGGACTGCTCGATCGAGTAGTTGGGTTTACTCGATCGAGTGGTCTTCCTTTGATGACCCTCAGTTTACTCGATCGACTGGTTTGAATTCCTCAAGTCCTTCGACTTTTAGCAATTAACTTCCGCTTCTTTTCCTGCAAAAACAATACAAACCGATACCCAAAAAAAATACCAAAAGACAGTCTAGCAGGAAAAATAAATTGTCTAAACTACGGATTATCACGTAGTAGTCTAATTGTCTAACGAAAACGCAAAAGATTGTTTTTACAAGTTGCACGGGGTTGCAAACCCGGCTAGTAACCAAATAGTTCCGTGACAAGGCCACCGTCAGGCCTTTGACTTACGGAAGTACCCTCAGCTGTGGTAATTTCTGACTTCTTTTTCCACAATCCCTGGGGTATACGTGCAGCGGTGGGCTCGGAGTGACTAACAATGTTAGGCATCTTCGCTGTCACGGTAGTCTCAACAGTCGAATCTTCCATGAAAATAAAACTATCGAAGACGGAATCAGGAGTACTCAAGTCTTCCTCCTGAAGAGTCTTATCTATCCTTCTCTACCTGCGCATACACAACTAGAGAAAAAAAGATAAGAACAGTCTTAAGGAATTAGAAATTCCTTAAGACGAGACAGAAATAAATAAACAGAAAATTAAATTGCCTCCCCGGCAACGGCGCCAAAATTTGATGTCGGTCGTTATACACCAAAAATAAAACCTAAGTCTACTAACTAAGAAGATAGCGGAAGTAGGGTCGATCTCCACAGGGAGGAAGTAATTAACTGAAATCTAATTCTGCCAGTAACAATCTATGGGGGTTTTGAAATTGCTTTGAACTAAACTAAATGAGATTAAAAGAAGAGAAGTAAAAGATAGAGATAAATAAGAAATAAATCAGATAAGAGAGAAATATGCTAGGATTCGGTCTACTGCAGTATCGGCATCTACGGGTCAACTAAGTCAGTCAATCTTTTAATGAGAAGAGCAATGGTTTTCTCCTCTCGGTCTCAAACCGCCCTAGGGATTTTCCTAATTAACTCTCGTCCTCTTAGGAGTCACCTATCAATTCTAAGCAAGCCTTCCCTTCCCATCTCTCGATCCAGGTCGGGGTTAACTACCTAGTCTAGTCTCCTGCGTGCACTCATTCGACTAAACCTCAATTAAATTGCAAAGATCGATTCTCACGACTAGCTAAACTAATCTATCCTAACCTGCCTTTACTACAGTTTCCCTCATCCCAACATACAAGAGAATTAGCTACTCATGTTATGAACGATGCTAACTAAGACGATTAAACATATGACATAAGACATAATAAAACCGTAATTAACAAGCATGAACAATAACGCAGCAGTAATTAAGAAAGAGAAACAGTAATTAAGACTAAGATTAAGAGAGAGAGAAAAGAAGAAAGGAGTTTACAATCTTAGCAAATCCGGCGTAAAGAACAAATCCTACGTCGATAAACCCGAATGCAAACCAAAGATAAAGTTTAGAAAACTAAAAGAAGATTAAAGCTAATAATTCCGAACCCTAAGGGTTCAGAATCCTAATGATTCTGAATCTCAATCCCCAAAACTGACGACAATTAGAGTCTTATATAGGCATAACACGACTCTCTAACCCTAATTAAGCTATGGACTTAAGGCCCATGATAGATTCTACTCGATCGAGGGAAATAACCACTCGATCGAGGACTTTATTCTAGGAAATCACTCGATCGAGTAACAATTCTACTCGATCGAGCAACTTTTCAGCAGCTACTTACTCGATCGAGCACAGGACAGCTCGATCGAGCAACTTTTCTCTTCCACGCTCCTCGATCGACCAAATATATAATCGATCGAGGTCTTTTGGCCTATCGTGCAGTGTTGGACATGGCTTTAGACTTGATTGCGAGCGGTTTCACGCTTTCCCATGCAAGAGCTTCTGTTCCGTTCCTTCCATTCTCCTAAATGCATGCAAAGTGGACTGTTTTGGCTCGGTTTCCGCTACTACGCAGCTTGTACCTACAAAATAGTAATGAAAGTACAAAGTAGCCAAATAGGGGCATATAGCGATATAATATCACCTAAATGACATAGAAATGCGTGCAATAAATGGACTATAAAGTCTATATAAAATACACGCATCAATGGTGTCCAAGAAGAAGTCCAAGAAGGACAAAGGAGCTCGCACATATTCGAGTGATTCAGAAGTGGAGCTAGACTCCAAGAAATTATCATATGTGTGGAGAAAGAAGTCGGAAATTACCGCAGCTGAGGGTAATTCCGCAAGTCAAAGGCCTAACAATGGCCTTGTCATGAAACTATTTGGTTATTAGCCGGGTTTGCAACCCCGTGCAACTTGTAAATAACAATTTATTGCGTTTTCGTTAGACAATTAGACTATTTGCTTAGATTAGACGTTACACTATAATCCGTAGTTTAGATAAACAATTTATTTTTCCTGTTATACAATTTTTGGTATTTTTTTTTTTGGGTATCGTTTTGTATCGTTTTTGCAGGAAAAAGAAGCGGAAATCAAATTGCTAAAAGTCGAAGGCTATGAAAACCATTCGATCGAGTACATTGTTATTCGATCGAGTGACTTGGGGATGGAAAAAGAGCTCGATCGAGTAGAATTCAAATTGATCGAGGGGAATTCAAAACGATCGAATAACCTGAAGATCAAGAAAAGAAACCGCTCGATCGAGTAAATCAGACCTACTCGATCGAGCAATCCAGCCTGAAAGAAGTTCTCGATCGAGTAGAATTTCTACTCGATCGACCGAAGTAACCTACCTATAAAAGGGAAGTCTTCGATCTTCTTTCATTCTACTCGATCCCAATTCTCCCTTGTTCTTCAATCCTTCGATTTTCCTGCACTTTCTTACCTACAATTAGTGATAATACCCAAATTAATTACCACTTACATTTGCCCCAAGACTTTACTTTTACAATTAATTGAAAAGCCCTCTCCCTTTCCCCTTTAATTTCGGTTATTTGGAGATTTCGTGAATTAGGGTTTGTTAATTCAATTTCCTCGAATTTGACCGATTAATTGCTATATTTCGGGTAATTATCAACAAGTAAGCGTCCCTTTCCTATTTTACTAGTTAATTCATAATCCCTTCCTTTTTTTCCAATTCAATTAGGGTTAGATAATGATTATAGGATTAATCTAGTGAATTAGATGTTATTAATTGGTTCTTGTTGATTTCTTTGTAGCTATGGCATCAAGTTCAGTCCCAAGTAAGTCCGCAATTCCCGAGGTTGTCGCTGAGACGATGACTGAAGCGGTTTCCGCCGCTGTCCAGACTGATACTGCTGTCACTACTACTGAGACCGCTGCTGGGACGGTCTCCACGGAGCACACTGAGGCTCCGCCTGTTGTCACGGCCACTGCTGAGGCCGTTGTTCCAGCGACCATTACTGAGGTCGCTCCGCCTTCTAGTTCAACACTCGCTCCTAGCAAGAAGGCGTTGACCAGCAGCCAGCTAGCCGCGCATAAGCTGGCCACTGCTCGAGGATTGGCACCACAAAAGGCCCTCAAGGCTGCCAGCCAGCCAACTAGCATGAAGTCTCTTGGGCCACTACAACGGATTAGGGAGGTACAATTCGTTTCCAGTATTCACCGGAAACGGTTATCTTATTTGCATGACTCCCCTATCCATTTGAGTCGTTTTTTGCACCGTCCCGACCTAGAGGAGCTAGGTTTATTTACCGATGTTTTTTTGTACTTAACGGGACGGGGATGTCGGGTTTGGCCTCGATGAGGGAGTATACATATCGCGTACCTACGCTTGAGTTTTTCAGTTCCTATACTTTTGAGACCGATATGTATGTTACCTCACCGTCTAGCGCTTGCATTCATTTCCGACTCTTTAATGAGACGCATTCGTGGACTTTAGCTCGGTTTGGGGAGGTTTTGGGTCTTTCGAGTGACGGTCTTTTGGCAGCTCCTAGGAAGCTGTTGACCCAAGTCTGGACCGCCCTTTCTCACACACCCTACGGCACTCGTAGGGTGGCCCACGTTCACCACCCCTCGCTTCGCTATTTTCTGCAACTCTTAGGCGAGTCGATTTTTGCTAGACCAGAACCCAACAACATCAACAACACTGAGTTAGCCATTTTAGCGGGGTACCTGAACGTTGATAGCGGTACCCCGTTTGTCCTGAACATCGCTTACTTAGTGGCTCTTCACTGGAAGAAGTTAGAGTCTAGGGTGTCTAGCGCCGTAGTCTGTGGCGGTCTGGTCAGTAAGATTGGCCGCCACCTTTATTCAGACTTCCCTAGGACTCACCAGCGCTTAGGACCTGGCGTCGATTTAGATATACCTGTCATGGTCGGGTTTACTTGGATGACGGGCTCTGAGCGTCGGGTGTGGAAGATATGTGGTTCCACATCCGTTGTCTTACCTTGCCCTACATTGCCTTCTCTTTCACCTCTCACTACTGTGAGAGGGGTGAAACCCCCTCCCCTTGTTTACCATCTACCTTTCACTACTACACCTTCCTCTTCCACTAAGAAGAGGAAGAGAGCTTCCCCTCAGGGGGAAGTTAGAGAGCCGTCGGGTTCTCAACAGGTGGGGACGACCACTGTTACTCCCCCACCTGTCACCACCCCCCTTCCTGAGTCGGTTTTTCCGGCTAAGTTTATTTGTCCTCCTCTGTTTGAGGCGCCTGAGGTCATGGACCAAGGGCGTCGTGATGCTTTGCTACTTGAGATGCGCAGGGATATAGCACAGATGCGACGGGATCAGGCCTTGGCCTTGTTCCCTATCTATGAGGACCATATCCACAGAGGACGTCCTATTCCAGATGGATGGCCTCATCCCTCGTTCTACAGATACCCGGAGGGTGGGTATCCCTCACCATCTTCTTCTTCTTCTTCTTCTGGAGAGGAAGAGGATGAGACGCCGACACAGAGGGCCACGAGGGAGCGCGCGGAGTTGGCAGCTAGGAGGCTAGCTCGGGAGGAGGAGAGGGACCCGACGTATAGGGTGGAGACGGAGGAGACTGATGGGAGAAGGTGATGTTAGCTCCCCAGTTTGATGCTGGTTTGGGGAAGCTATTGTCTTGTGAGTTTTTCTGTTTATTTTGTTTTTTCCATTCTTTGTATATATTTCCTTCATTAGGAACATGAATTAGGTTGTTTTTTTCCTTTTCCCCTATATGCTGTTGTGCCATAGCCAATGAGGACATTGTCTGTTTTGGTTTGGGGAGGTGTTTTACATCCTTTTGCGTCTGCATTTGCATTTGTATTGCATTCACATTTACAATTCATGTTAATTAGAAGGCATTTGCATTTGTATTGCATTCACGTTTACAAATCATGTTAATTAGAAAAAATTTGAATGCATTCACGTTTACAAATCATGTTAATTAGAAAAAAATTGAAAAAAATCAAAAATATCACGTTTATTTTTGCATATAGTCGAGTCGGATTGGAGTCTTGTTCATGATGAAATTGCACTACAAGTCTATTTTATGCTATTCCTTGCACTATTCTTGACTTACTTAGTAAAATCGAAGTAGTGAACTATTGAATTTTGTCTTGGAATTTAAATTTGACTATTAGACTTGACTCAGCATTTTGGCAAACTACTTATATATTCTGAGTTTTAGAGCCTATACCTGGTGACATTTATGACCAGTTCATCTAGGAATGAGAGTAGTTACTCCCCACATCTCGTGTCATTTGCTTGTATATGAACTTTGATTTCTTATTGCCTGCACGCATTGGGTTTGTGGTCTGTATTACGTGTTTTGAGAATATTTGCATCTCCCTTTTTCTCATTCTACCCCATTAACTCCACATAAAGCCATATCTGCCTGTTGCCCTTAACAACATCCTAAATCGAGCCTACCTTTGCCGAGCTAGTTTAGTAGTCGAGGTATATTTTAACCGTTGTGTTAGTTTTTGGCTTGTTTTCATTGATTGGAGTGGGTATTTGCGAGAAAAAGAAGAGAAGTGTTGAATAGTGCCTCGATCGAGCAGCTCTTAGCTCGATCGAGCATATATTATTGTATGTTGCCTCGATCGAGTGACATATTCCACTCGATCGAGAGGTGTTCCCTCGATCAGCCAAGAAAGAAAAAGAAAAGAAAGAAATTGAAAAAAATGGAAAAATATAATGAGAAAAAATAATTGGCTGAAATTTGTTATTTACACCTCCTATGCCTATCATTATTTGTCGAGGTGTCTCATGGGATTTGTGTTGTATTTGCCTAGATATGTTAAGGCATCGAGCTTAGTTTTTGATAGTTGGAAGAATAGAACGAGTTCTATTACGGTCTTGTTAGGAACTAGCTTGGCTATTTACCCTCACATTTCCATTAATTGTTTTGCCCCTTCTTACCAATTAGCCTCACATATCCATATCTTTGCAAATGTTCGGCACGTGATTGTCCTTGAACGGTGGTTATGCGTGTGTACGGTGCTTGAATCATCTTTGATATTAGTTATCAATGCATGTTGTGTCGGTCGTAGTCTAGGTGAGTGACTATATTTTCTTCTCTCTTTCTTATACATATTTACTTACCATTTGCTTGTTGAGAGAAGAGTGACCCGTGAGAGTCCGAATTTGGTTGAGTCTTGCAAGGTCGAAAGTCTAATTTATTTCCAAGATTGTATAAATTCATTCTCTTTCGTATTAAGCTTTGTAGCGATTGAATGAGTGCATTAAACTATTTAGCATTGACTTGTAGCTAGCTCTGAGACTTACTCCATTCCCCTAGGATCATTTAGTTCCATTTATCTGCATTTAGTTTGCTTGAGGACAACCAAAGGTTTGGTTTGGGGAAGTTTGATGCGTGTATTTTATATAGACTTTTTAGTCCATTTATCCACGCATTTCTATGTCATTTAGGTGATATTATGTCACCATTTGCCCCTATTTGGCTACTTTGTACTTTCATTACCATTTTGTAGGTACAAGCTGCGTAGTAGAGAAAACCGAGCCGAAACAGTCCACTTTGCATGCATTTAGGAGAATGGAAGGAACGGAACAGAAGCTCTTGCATGGGAAAGCGTGAGACCGCTCACAATCAAGCCCAAACTCATGACTCACGCTATGTGCTATGCCAGA
The DNA here is from genome assembly GCA_022085475.1 of Heliosperma pusillum. NCBI lineage: Eukaryota > Viridiplantae > Streptophyta > Magnoliopsida > Caryophyllales > Caryophyllaceae > Heliosperma > Heliosperma pusillum. The sequence goes on along the minus strand of JAIUZE010009399.1, from coordinate 26,173 downwards.
AGACCTCGATCGACTATAGCTTTGATCGATCGAGGAGGGTTGAAGTAAAGAAGACCTCGATCGAGCTATACCTTTGCTCGATCGAGTGGCAGCTGCTGCAGAGTTGGTCGATCGAGTGGATGAAGTACTCGATCGACTGATTTTCTCAAATAAAAGCCTCGATCGAAGGGTATTGTCCCTCGATCGAGTGGAACCTATCGCGGGCCTTAAGTCCGTAGACTAATTAGGATTTAGATTCGTGTTATGCATTATATAGACTCTTATTTACGTCATTAGATTCATTATCGATTAGCAGACACTTAGCATTAAACATTAGTTTCTGAACTTTATTAATCTTTAGTTTACATTCGGTTTATCATTGACGTGGATTTATTCTTTACACCGGATTGCTAAGATTGTAAACTCTTTTCTCTCTTTTATTCTTAACCTTTGTTTTAGTCTTAATTACTGTTTACCTTTCTCAATTGCTGCGTTATTACTGTTCATGCTTGTTAATTACGATTATATCATGTCTAGTGTCATATATTCAATCGTCTTTATTAGCATCGTTAATAGTATGAGTAGCTAATTCCCTTGTATGTTAGGATGAGGAAAACTGTAGTAGAAGCATGATAGAGTAGAGTATTTTAGTTAGTCTTGAATATGAGAATTAATCTGAGCAATTTAATTGAGGTTAGTCAAACGAGTGCACGCAGAAGACTAGCTAGGTAGTTAACCCCGACCTGGATCGAGAGATTGGAAGGGAAATGCTTGCTTAGAATTGATAGGTGACTCCTAAGAGGACGAGAGTTAATTAGGAAAATCCCTAGGGTGGTTTGAGACCGAGAGGAGAAAACCATTGCCCTTCTCATTGATAGATTGACTGACTTAGTTGACCAATAGATACTGATATTGCAGTGGACCGAATCCTAGCATATTCTTCCTTTATCTGATTTATTTCATATTAATTTCTACCTTTATTTCTCTTTCTTTAATCTTATATAGTTTAGTTTAAAACCAATTCAAAACCCCTAGATTGTGACTGGCAGATTTAGATTACAGTTAGTTAATTTCCTCCCTGTGGAGATCGACCCTACTTCCGCTATCTTCTTAGTTAGTAGACTTAGGCTTTTATTTTTGGTGTATAACGACACGCATCAGTTACCCACAAGAATTTCGTGGCTACAAGTGTATTGAATTGTCCAGTGGTAAGCTCATTGTCTCGCGCCATGTTACCATCGAGGAATCTATATTCCCGTTCGCGCACTCCTTCTCGTCTAAGCTCGACGCTCGACCCAAATCGAATGAAGACAAAGATGGAGTCGCCACCAAGTTTTGTTGTAACGTGGAACCGTTGAAGTTAACTTTAAACCTTTCATCAAAAGCATAGTGCAATTAAACTACGAGGGATTAAAGCTTAGAGACTTGTCTCACTATATCACTCGAATTAAATGACTTTCGCTAACCATGGATTCAGCCATCCGAAAACCATAGATTTTGAGCAAGTGGTGAAGGTAAGTGTTGGGAAGTTCTTTGCATTCAGACACCCAATCTCGCCTGTTTCAATAACGGCCTCTACTAAGTCAAGTGCTAAATTTGATACAAGGTCGTAGCTACTCAATTGAAATGTAATGCAACGATTCGTTTTACAAATAAACCCTAAGCATGTGGGATTGATTTCTACGTGATCTAATGCATGTATGGTACTTTGTAGAAGTTGTTTAGCATGTGAGTTGATTGACTGCAACATCTATACCCTTTTAAAAGCGAGAAACCATAAGTTACTATTCTTATGAATAGTCTTTCCCTTTACTCCCTCCACCGTTGATATGTCTTGCATCCTACCCTCCATTCCTCTCACACTCTCATCCATTCATTATTACCGTCTCTTACTCCCTTCTCATCCACTCATTCACTTCTCACTTATTTCATCTACCTCATTCATATCTCACTCAGAAACTTATCAAACCTCCAATTGGTTATGGAAACCTACCAACTCTATAACTCCTCAAAGGTATTTATTCCTACTGAAGATCTGTTTTGCTGTTAGTTATGGGTTCTTCTTCTTCTTCTTCTTCTCTTTTTTCTCCTTCTCAAATTGATCATCGATTTGGTTCATTTTTACTCCTGGGGTTTTTGGTTGCTAATCGGAGTTGTGGGTTGCACTTGTCTCGGGCTGCCGAGTGAGAGTTTGCGCTAAGATGAAGAGAAACCTAGCAACTCAAAGGTATTTTCTCCCTCTTATAAGCCAGTAAGAATTTCATATTTTGGGTTTATTCAGTTTGTTGCTTCTTATTTTTTATTTTCAACTCTAGATACCTTATTTGAATCTCATTTTAATTGTTTTTTCTGTACAACTATTTCTTTTTTTCCTGTAATTTTTATTTTTTACTATAAATAATGTATTCCTGGGGTTTGAAATATACTTGGATGTTCATTGTTTAGTTATATATCCAGGAAGGAACTTTAGTCCTTTCGAGGATGCTTGAAAAATGGCATTGTTGATCTGGTTCGAGCATCCAGGTATTCTGTACTTTACTCTTTATGCCTTCAAGTTTGAGGTGATTATAAATTTCAGAATTTAGTTTTAAGTTGATATGTTTATGTAGTGAATAATGGATGTCAGGGTGTTGATTGTTTTGCTAAAAATAAATGATGAGTACATTCATACTTTTTTTTGTTGGCTGAAAAGTAGATGTAAGGGCAGTACAATTATTAGACTAGGGGAGTACAACTCCTCAATCATGAGCACTAGACAACTCCTTAGTCATGAGCACTATTCTTAATTTTAATCTTATATAATTTTTTGGGGATGCTTATGGTGTTTTCATTGTTGTTTTGGGTGGGTTTCCGTTGGTTGAGGTAAATTTTTAATTTTTATGACATTTTGAGTTCAATTAAGTGCAAATTTGATAAGTTTTCAGCCTCGCTACTTCACTTTTTCATGTGTGTACAACTCCCTTCGTAGTTTATTTGGGCAGTAATTGGGTCAATTATGCTCTTCATCTCGAGAATCAGGTTCTTTTAAGGTGAAAGTTTTGAGCTTTTCTATTTAATTGAGGGTTTTTATGAGTTAGTCAAGTTTAAATTGTTGTGTAAAGTTTAGGATTTTGGTTGAATTTTTTTAGAGCTTGCCCAGATTTGTTTTATAGAGCATGTTTGCTATATCTGGTGTTAAGGAGTACCTAATAAAATGCCACGGACATTACCTTTGGCACAATTGAAGAACTTCTAATTTTTTTGGGTGATAATCGAGGTTTCACACAAGATTTACCACCTATTTTAGTCTACTAAAACGATTTTAATCGGATTAAGTAGGAAGGAGTAGTTTTTCAAGAATGAGGTATTATAGTTGATTGTATATCTGTATGTGATGATAATCTTCGATTTTAGTTTACTAGAAGCATTTTCATGGGGTGTTCTTATCTATCTATCTATACCCTTTAAAAATAAAGGACTCCCGAGTTACTGTGCTTATTAATAGTCTTAATGTGCTTACTGGAAGCATTTTCATGGGGTGTTCACATTGTTTGTTTGCATGAGAATGTACTCACTAAGTCTCATCTTTGATTAAAATACTTTTTACGGAGAATAAAAAGGTCAAAACAATTCACTGAGACGAAAGGAAGTAATTTAGGGAATGTAAAGACAAGTTGTTGATTATTGAAAGTGTGAATACTGAAATAGTTTACCAGGTAACTTGTACCAATTGAATGTATCACAATTTGGGTTGTCAAAATGAGCTACCATATGTTAGATTAGCCAAGTGCTTGGGCGTTGGACATTGGGCTTGAGTAGAATATTCTGAAGGGTACGTTCCTCCATGTTGGACCCCTCTACTTTATACAAGTTGATGATACTTTTGGCTTAGAATTAAATTTTCAAGCGTCACACACGTGTTTGATTGTTGAGTGCAGACACGAGGTTCACTATAATTAGATTAAGAGTGAAACTATAGCGTCACATCCTGGGGGTTTGATTGCTAAACGGAGTTGTTGCCTACCTTTTTATCTCCTTTTTTTTGGTGTCTCGTGGCTATGGGGATCTTGTGGTTTTTACTTGATAATTATTTCTTCTTCGGTTTATTTTTACTATTATTACTGTATTCCTGGGGTTTTGTTTTCTTAATCAGGCATTTTGGTTTCCTTTTATTGCTTTTATATATGTTGATGGTCATTGTGGTTGCAGTTGTCTCGGGATGCGAAGCGAGAGCTGGAGCTTAGAACAAGAAGTAATGATTCAACCCTATTTAATTTTGGTCTTTGTATTTTCTTTTCTATTTTAAAGTCTTGTCGTTTATTCTTTTAATCTTAATTTACTCTAACATACTGAGCGGGTGCCTTTTAGTTTGCATGGGATCATATGTTTGGATGGTTTTCCATTTCTTTGGAATGTCTCGCATTATTTTGGGCACCTCCAGAATCCTGGGGTTTTGGGTTTACCATTTATCCTGCAATAGGTTATCCACTTTGTTTTGTTGCCTTACTTTTACTGTCGTTGTATATTTAGATTGTCGTTGTGGTTACACGGTCGTGGTCGTGGCCTGTGGATTGAGGTGTTCTACTCAGATTTAGAGGTATTGTTCCTCGCTCTGTTGTTGATTAATGTATTCTGTGTTTTTGGGTTAATTACGCCAGATCTCTTACCTTTTTGTTTGCCTTGTGATGTTATAAGATTAGAGGAGGTAACTTATACAATTATTTTTTATATACTACCCGCCTCTTAGTGGATTTGACTTCTACTTCGCTTATTCTGTGTTCTCTGTGCAGTCGTCATGTTGCACGCCTTCAAAGGGACATGTATAATTTTTCACCAATTGGCTAGAGTTAGGTTAGTGTCTCTCTTTTTCTTTTTTGTTCTTAAAGTTGGGTTCGTTTAATGCGGTGTTTTTTTTATTTGCTTGGGATCTGGAACTATCAAATTCAGGGGGAGTTCGATCTCGGATCCATAGTATTGTTTTTGGCCCCGGCTATTTTAATTCCGCTTGATTGTCTAATTTTTGTTTCTCCTGTTTCTGTTAACGTCTTCTCATCTGATCGCTTATTATTTTGATTTGTGTTTTCTGTGATGGTGCCTTGCACATTGTATTAGTCCGTATTCAGGACACTCTTCAATGATTTTGGGATGTGCCGTTATTCCGAGTTTAGGTTCTCGCAATAAAGCGAAGAGAGTTTTAATGAGCCACTTATTTTTTCCTCATCCTCATGCCCCATATCAATAGAATAGTGATAGAATATGAAAATTAGGCAAACTCTCATGATAAGCATACATTTTTGTAATGTCTGAATTCACTATTGTCCCAACTTTAACACCTCAACGCCGTAAAATTAGGAAACTTGTAATAGGTGTCAGGCCGCTATTGTACCACTGTCTGGAATGAGACTATCGTAAATCTCCCATGAGACCAATACATATGCGGGATCATTTCTTATTTGAGCATATGGTTAATGTGTCCCGTCTCCTATGAGTTTTTTTTAGGGGGGGGGGGGTCTTTTCTTTGCATGTTCAGAGGGTATTCGCAAGATGGTTTTCTTCGGATACGAGCTTCTACTATATAACACCTACGGAAAACAGGCGAGACCACATATACAGGCTCATTCTTATTTTGTTTTTATGGTTAATGTGTCTGGTCTCGTACAGTCATAGACGACCGTCTGATATAAGTTTTTGCGAGCGCCTTGTCTTTGCTGTTTGGAAGGTATCCGCTAGACGGGTCTTTTGGGTTGTTATTGTTGTCTCGGCTGATCGAGTCCCAAGTGTTATTTTATCTGATTTATATCATAATCAGGCTGCCACCTAGAGTAATGCATAAACGGCTCCAACATTTTCATTATTGTAATTAATCCACACTTTTTCCACATATAGTCTGTGTACTAGATGATTCTACTTCCAAACATCCCTTTATTATAAAGACAAAATTGTCTATGTATATCTTCATATCCTATATGCAGCCCGAAAGATTCTCAAGACGTGATTGTCTTGTCTATGTCTATGTACGATAGTTGACATATCTGCATTGCTTGCTACACCAAATGCATAAGATGCATTCAGGCGTTGTTTTTTTATGTAGTTAATTTTTACTGCTTCCTTTGTCTCTTAATGAGGTTCACCCCTTACATTACACACAAAATAAGGACGGTAAGAATTATGTGGATGGAAATGAAAGATGAGAAAAGTGTGGCGTCACAACCTATCAGTTATAATGACAACTAAAACTAGGCAAAAAATGAATAAAACAAAAGGGAACTTATTGAGAGCCGACCTAAAATAGAAAGAGTGAACTTATTCATATACAAAACGAGTACTATAAACTTGAGTATGAGGTCTCTACACTCTGTTAGATGAGGGTTAGAACGTGACTTGCCAACAACCTATTGTTCACAGGAATCTGTATCTGATTATAGCTTACTAGACCAACGCATATAGGTGAAAACATAGGTTTCATGCTGTGTTTTTTTTGCAGGTCGTATTAGTTTATCGAAGACAAAATTGAAAGTCCTTGCAATAGTTATTCATAAATTTTGTTGCGTTAAGTCTGCAGAAGTTGACGACTCCAGCCAATCACCGACAGTCTCAAAACCACTGCAGTCCCTAAGCAGAGCTCCTGCAAAGAGCGGATTTGAAGGCCAATAAAATTCGAAATGGATATGGTAATTAATTATTTCCTCCTTTATTTTTAACGATGTTGCTTGATCGTGTTTATAATTTGTTTTTCGTTATATTTGACTCATCATTATGAAGGTGCAATTAGGGAAGTTGGATGTTTGGGCACAAATGTTTATAAGTTATAACTGTTTTTATCACTGTTGTGTATGTTGAGTTAGAATTTTTTTAGTTACTTTTACGTAATTGAGTTTTATGTACGTACCAATGCAAGCTTTACATAATTGTTGAGAGGCATAAAAAACAATTCTTGTTTTACCTAATGTGCTGTGTCAGATGATTATTTAGTGGTCGTTTGTCAAGCAACCTTTTAGAATGTTGTATTTCAGATTGTAGGCATCAGTTTATAACTAATCATTAATCGTGTATTCAAAACAAATATTGTGGAAAACAAATAATTGTTCATGGTTTAGTTTTGAAAAATGCAAGAAAATAAGGCATATTAGATGATGATCCACACAACTTGAATTTTGCGGGATGATCATATGCAAATTATTAGCATGTCCAAAAGCTTCTCCGCTGCTCCTCTATCTTGATTGAAGTTGGGCTGAAGACAACGAATGACATATTACATCGTACTTGGATGAAAGTTGAGGTTTACGTTAAACCGCTCAATATTGAAGATATTGTACAGACTGGTGTTGTGTCGTAAAACCTTCTTTTATGTACAAATTACTTGAGCTTACCGATTAACCAAATTGGGGCACTGCAAATGTAAATGTAGCCTGATATCTTCAAAACTACCCTACTGCACGTAATGTAAATTCCTTTGGTGTTGACTCTTGATTATGATAATTTAAATATTTTTCTAAACACGTTGCTTTGTATGTTGCTGGTGTTCAAGATACTAAACATGTTTTCATGGCACTTGTAAATGGATATGTTTCTTCTGGCCTAGTAATATTTCTTACCATTCCTCTTTCTTTTGACCGCATACTAATTGAAAAGAACTGGTGGTATTTTCACAAGGTTGTCTGTGGCCCCTCCCTTCTCTCCATCACTGCCATCGCACAAGGTGTCACACCGAGCTGTTAATGTGTCAATGATGAAGGGAATTTTGAGGTGGTTACTTTTGATCTTCCCAACATTTTCCAAAGCCCTCTAAAACACCCCGGTGTTTGTGGGCGCGGATCTTGTGGGTTGTCCTTGGTGCGAATTACATAATGGGAACAAGGTGGACGTGGCCTGATGGGTCGTTTTTTTTGTGGTGTTGTTTGTGCATTTACCGGTTAATGACGGTAATATTAGGCAACTTATGTAAATAGGTAAGTGTCAATTTATGTAATTAATCAGGTAAGTGCATTGAGTTATTAACACTATATGTAAATAGGCAACAATGTACTCCTAGCGTCTCGTTTAGTTTAAAAAGATGTTCTCATTTACTTTTGGCATAAATAAGATGTATCTTTAAAACATTCTACATATGATTTATCGTGCAATTTCGTGGTGCCCTGGTGGTGATAAACAAGAATATTGTGAGATTATCATGATATTTGGTACTCGGCTGGTTTTGAGGGTCTTGTTGTCAGCAATATAGGTTAGTTGATTTAGGTTGGATGATTGTGACGCTGTGATTAAATGCTAATCATTTTGGGGTGACAAGCAAGGGACGAGGAAATAAAAATTGAAATGAAAGGCTAGCCGTAATTCATTATTGTTATATGCTTGAATTTTAGTATTCTTGTACGTGTTTTCGAAATTCAAGAATCTCGAGTAATGAAGTGTAAAGTAGATGGTTATCAACCGAGCAAGTCTCCCTTAAGACGGTCTCGACATAGGGCAAGAACATGCACATTTTTGTAATAGAAGGTGACCAATTAATAATAAATCTTATAACTAAAATTGATAGTGACATTGTATCAGGAAATATTTACATATATCGTAAAAATTGTCGCGTTTTTTACTGTGACGGAAAAAGGTCAGTCTCAAACGCGATTTTGCCCTATCATAAGGTTATGGAAGCAAATATTTTTATGATTTGAAAAGTGGATCATTAGTACCCGTGTAATAAACGCTGAAAACATGATTGAGCCAAGATGATAGTGTCAACAAGTTGAACCGGTAAGAGACCCTTTTCCAATTGTCGAACACAGTGAAATGTAAGAGTCAAATGCTTCATAAGGGAATGAATGACTAAGCGAGAAAATAATGAATGTCACCTAAATTGTCCCCATAAATTATTGTAGGGCTCTTTTGTAATAAGACAATAAATATGAAATATAACAACTTACCATGAAAAAAGCACTAACTTTATAAAAATAAGAGTAAATTATTAGTTACTACATTTTACATATTACCTTTAAAACATACTTCTGCAAGAGATTGATCAGTGTGGTTTGGGAGATTTGTACAAGTTCTCAATACTTTTTCAAGAATACGCATAAACTCATTCTCAAATGACATTACATTTTAGAAGAAGTAATGGCAGAGGGATGTGAGAGACGGAAAGAGAAAGTAGAGTGGAAAAGATATAGAATGAAAAGAAGAATAAGGGTAGTGGTGACAGATGATATTGGGGAGAAAAGAGGAGGACAAGAGATAAATAGAAGAAGGAAGTAGAAAGAGGAGAATGATTGGGGAGATGACAACGCCGAAGAAGAAGGGGATGAGTAAAGACAAGGCGTATGAGAAAGAGAAGGATGGGGATGAGCAAGAGGAGGAGAGAAATTGGAGACGAAGGGAAAGGAGAAGGGTAATGATTGAAATCCAATTTCGACGCTACATTGATCATACGTTTAGTATTTTCTTTTATCAACGAAAAGGGTTAGCTTACTTCATATTAGGACAATATCAACTTAAACTCACCTCAGACTTCAATATAATTTTTAAATTTATTTATATGACAATTACATGTTATAGCGATTATACATAGAGACAAACAACACGTATATCCCTATCAACTTTTACTGATTTTACAGACTTGAATGTAAGTGGGCAAAGATGTAGCGCAATATGGTACCCTCAAGGAAAATACTTTAAGCGCTACTATAGATAGAATGTCATCGTGATTCAATTGGGTACGCAAAAAAAAACATCATTTATAATAGCAACATTTGTACATAATCGGAGTTTCGCGCACAATGCTTTGTTGTTAACAAACATGATCTCCTGCCTATGTTGGTAGTTATGCTCATTACATGTTTTACTGATCTGTATTGTGTCGTGTGCCTCTACGATGATATTAATTTTTTCAATATTTACATACTGTATTATACATAGTATATTCTTACCGTGTAATACACAAATTGTTGGAAACGATATTGCAATTTCAAACTTCACTAGGATACATGTTGATGAGGTTTTTTATACGATTAATCAAATTGGGGCACCGCGCCCGGTAGGGCGCGGAGCAACAACTAGTATAAATGAAACAAACAAGGCTTGGAGGAGTGGGGAACCGTTTAGGGAACTATTCTATTACAACCCAGGCATCTCGCCACAAAATGACTAGATTTAAAATGAAAGAGATACAACTCGATCTATATACATTTCTAAGACACACATCGATTTCTAAGGATCGTTCTTAGAATGCAATGGACAACATTGCCACAAAAATGGTAGGAGGGAAAATGGGAGGCCACGGAATGCTTCGGCCATGTGTTCTCCTTAGTTTGCGTGCCTATTGCCCTATTTCGATTATTTAGACAACGTTTCAATTTTTAACGAGAGTACTAGCATAAATGCCGCCATGACATCTTAGCTGTCATGCGATTTACTACGCTCGCACGAAGGATAAACAATAATGTCTAACTAATAAAAACAAGGTTGTTTAGAAAGACTATTTGACTTAAATGAAAAACAACCAATAAATGGTAAGATACAAAAATATATAGATACAAAAAGTATAATACAAAACAATATGTAAAAAATAAAAAATAATAAAACATTCAATTCGGTAGGTTTTAATGTGAGTTTTCTATTTGATTTTCTTGCGGTTTTTTTGCTGCGATTTATGAGATTGATTAAGGAAAAAATATGGAGCATTTTATGAGGGGATAATGTGTAGAATGAATGTAGATAAGATATGGATTATATGGTAGAGTTTGTGTTGGTTTGGAAATGATATTGTGAAGATTGTTTATGTTTTTGGAGGGATTTTGTGAGCTTTTTCGAGGGATATTATTGAGGCTTGGGATTGCATTTTCTTGGGGAATAAGGCAGAGATATTAGGGTAAGGCGTCGGGTAGGATGGGTGGTGTTTGGGTCGAATTTGGGGTAGTGTTTGGGTGTCAAAAGAGGTTGTCAAAACAAAGCAGCGCGTGAGTGGTGGGCTATTTATTTTTCGAGGTTAGAGTGATCCACTAGGTACGAAAACTGTAGGATGGTATTTGAGAGTATGAGCTACATGGTGGATCTGTTGGTGATTATATGTAATGACATTAATTCTCAGCAGCAAGGGCACAAAGACCGCTACAACATCGAGTTTAAATCTCCTTTTCAAATTTCGTTCCAAAAGAAATATAAAACGATAAATAATGGAAATTAAAATTGACTTTTCAAGTCGAACATAAAAATCAAGTTAAGAAATTGCTTTAAAACCGTAACTTTAATACATTTTAAATGTAATTTTAAACAAACGCAAACGATTAATAAACAAAACTCGCAACTGATTTTTAAATACAATAAAATCCTTTGGGTTAAAATAAACTAAATATATGTATATTAAAAATCAATTAAAAACCTTTTAAATTAATTTGAAATAAACTATTTAAAATTTATTTAAAAAAAATCAATTAAAACCACATTTTATATCATAAAACGATCTTCATTAATTGACGATGTCGAGATGTTAATACACATTGTCCTATTATCATTTCGTGTTTGGCGGGAGTCTTATAAATTCCAATATCGATTGATATGAGTATCTACAGAGCCCCACTTTGACAAGGTGAAAGTCAATGTATACCCCAAGTCTACTGACCTACGGATTTAAGATCCATTAAACCTGCGTACATAAGCTCGCAAGCCATAAGATAGAGAGACATACCTGAACAATCAATTCTTGACGCCTCGACTTTTGTTATGATTTCCGGTGTAAGAGCAAGATGGACGTAAGATCCCTCAGTGAGAACGGTGAGAACGGTGTGAGAACCCGGATATAGGAATCCAAAACTTCAAAATGGTGTGAGAGCCCGAATTGATAATCCAAAAACTTCCAAATGGTGTGAGAACCAGGATATGAGAATCCAAAAGCTTCATCATGGTATGGGAACCAATATTTGAGAATCTAAAAACTTTATAATGGTGTGGGAACCATGATTTGAGAATCCAAAAACTTCATAATGATATGGGAACCGGGATTAGAGAATCCAAAATGTAGGTATGGGAACCTAAGGGAGGCATGCGAACCTGTAGTGAGCGAAAATTGGGATTTAGGAACACAAGGCGGGTAATATTATGGTTTGGGTATAAGAATCTGTAGATTTAAGAACCCAATGGGAGATAATAGATTGTGATTTCGGGCATAAGAGCCAAAGGGGCATTTTTTTATGCGTTTTTTTTGTAGGCATGGGAACCTAGGAATTTGGGTAAAGAAATCGGGGAAACAAACCTTTGGAATTTGGGAATTCCCGGAGCATTTGCTTGAGACTTTAGGTATAGGAACCCAAACAGATTCCTTCGGTTTTGGAGTATTTTCACTTTATTCAAGTCAAATCGATCACTTTTTCATGCGTGCGAGTTGAATATTCTTTACGAAGACGACCTACGTATCCGTTTTGACATAATCAAACCCGTATCGTAGTTCGAGAAACTGCTGGCATCTTAACTTTTCTTGCGGTTTGATACCCTTTGTCTGCTGAATAGGAATTTCCCTAGGGAAGTTACTTTTCTTGAGCGTTTGGTCTTAAACCGTAGCTTGGTCATATAAAGTTGTTTGTGGATGTCATTTGTTCATTTTTCTATTTTGTTTTGCAAATTCTAGTTCGTTGCTTTGAAGATATGGCTCGTTGTGTAGAGCTTGTACGTTGCTTTCAAAATATGGCTCATTGTATAGAGCTTGCATATGGTTTTTCAAGTTTTGGCTTGTTGTATAGAGATGTCTTGTAGATTTCAAATTGTGGCTTGTTGTATGGAGTTGCCTGTAGATTTCAAATTGTGACTCTTTGTATGAAGATGCTTGTAGAATTTAAACTGTAGTTAGTTGTATGGAGCTACCAATAAATTTCTAATTGTGGCTCGTTCTATGAAGTTGTTTGAGGATTTCAATTGTAGCTCGTTGTATGGGACTGGATTTCATCCATTTTGTTGCTTTTCTTGGTTCTCAACCCGGGGGTCGATTTTCTTCTTTGTGCTATGTACAATGCCCACTTTGCAATACATCTAAAATCTTTAAATTTTTGAGCCCCAGTTAAAAGGTTTGATAATGGTCTCTGAAGCCAACGACTTCAAAGCCCGAGTTTGTAATGGGTCTATTGTCGCGGATTTTAGATCCCCCAGTTGAAAGTGTACCTGCAATATTTCAATTACAACACTGTAGATACCTCAGTTCTATACCTTCCGCCAACCACCCAGTGATGATTGGGCCGCATGTTTGGTACGCAAAACGATTTATGACAATTCGTTAGTTTAACGTCAAGTGATTGCTCAAACACTTGTGTCTACCCCTTGGTCGTCATCTACGCACCGGTACGGTCGTTTTGACAGTCATTAGAGCTCATTTGGAGTATGGGTCGAAAACGCTTCATTTTCTAGAAACCGTTTTAAAGTGCCGAGTGGGAACGCTCTAGAATATTCTGGATATTTATTAAATGTTCAAATTCTATATTTTTTTGTAAAATATATCTCGTATCTTTTCAAAAGGAAATATAGATCTACCGCAATTCCATAATAGAAACTTGGAAATCTTTCTTCAGCTGAAGGAAACCTTTGGGAAATAACGCAGCAGGTGCTGCGCCCCTTTGGAGGATCGCAGCTCCTGGTACGACTGAGCAAAAAAACCGATTATCCAAACCGACCCGACATCCGATCCAAACCTGATCCGAAAAAATGGATATCTGATCCGAAATCAGGTTTCGGATCGGATATCCGATCCGAAATATTCGGATATCGGATCGAATACGGATATCAGGTTTTCAAAATTCGGATATCCGATATCCGATTATTTTTCGGATCGGATATCGGATATCGAATCGGATACGCAATACCCGATCCATATCCGAGATCCGATCGGTAAATAACACATACAAATATAAGATAAGGACTAATAAAGTAATAAATAATAACCTACTCATATCTTATATTATTTTATTTCATTTATCCTTTGTATATATACCAAAAGCCTAATTTCTCACTTCTTTATTCACTTCATTTGCAGTCACTCATATTTTTATCTAACAAAGTAACAACGGCGACAAACTACCGCTTCATCTTCATCGACTATCGCTTCATCTTCATCGACTGCCGTTTGTGAGATCTCCACCACGACAGACCCTCACCACCACCACGCCCTTTTCGGGTCACTGTTCTTCCAACAATGCTTGCGAGATCTTCTTCCCGTCCATTGCCAGCCTAGTTATTAATTTTATTCGATCTTAATTCCTTGAAATCTTTAGCAATTATTGTTTTAATTTTATTTAGAGTTAGATACTGGAAAGACTTTAAGTCTAAACCTAACAAGTTAAGTTTAATTTTATGACAAGTCTATGAACTTGGTCGTTTATGAACTTGGTCAAAATAGTAAACATGGCACTAATTTTTTGCAAGCTGAATGAAATTTATGGTAGAATTCCAGATAATGTTTCACTGATTGCAGTCCATATTTTGCATGAAATGTGGTCAATCTCGACGTTGTTGCTTCATAAATTTGTTGGTAATTAATTACTGTAATTGAAATGTATAATAACATAAACTTGTGAACTTATCCTTTCTTCACCTTATTATATAATCCGTGTTCGCCATGTGCTTCTAATCCAAATCTATGGTCATATGTCAAAAATTTATGTGCAAACAAGCTGTTTGTATATGTGACTTGTGAAGTTTGACCGTGCTATTTGGGATAAGAGATTACTAAGTTATTGTCTATTTTTTTTACTTACTGTCTTTGTCATCTATTTTTTGCAAGGTTATATGGCGACTTCTTCTAGTACCGCTAGTGTGAACGTTTCAAGTGACAGATCGCTGCCCTCAAATAATGAGGCTAATGTGACGGATCAGGCTACGCAAGCTACTGAATTAAAAGGAAAAGAAAGAAAAAGGACTAGGGATGAGGATAATGCTGAAGCTAGTGAGCCACATCAGAAAGGTAAGCAACGTTCTTGGCTTTGAGGACATTTCACGAAGTTTGAAATAGGAAAGGATGAAAGAGCTCAAGGTCATTATTTTCCGAATCATGTAAGTGGTGGATCTAAGAGTGGTACTACTGCCATGAAAAATCACCTAGGTAGATGTCGTATGTACCCTCTTAATGTTGATAAAGCACAAAAGCGTATATCTTTGCAAAGTGACTTGACTGGTGGAGATTGCGGGGATACTAGTTTCGGCAACAATAGTCTTAAAAGTTTGCTTGAGAAGAGAGGTAAACTTGAGTTGTGGAAATTTAATCAAGCTGATACTAGGGCTGCTTTAAGTAAAATGATAATATTGGATGAGAGACCATTTAGAACCGTTGAACATGATGGTTTTCGATTGTTTTGTTCTGTTGCTTGTCCCCATTTTATGATCCCCTCTCGTTGGACAATTGCTAGAGATTGTTTCGATATGTACTTGAAGTAAAAGATACAAGTTGAAAACTTACTTTAGCAAGTTGTCTTCTCGTATATGCCTAACCAATGACACTTGAACGTCTTGTCAAAACTTGAGTTATATGTGTCTCACTGCTCACTTTATTGACCAAAACTGGAAATTGCATAAAAAGGTCATTAACTTTTGTCCTATTGTTGGTCACATTGGTGAGATAATCGGGAAATCAATTGAAAATTGTTTGATTGAGTGGGGGATTACCACTAAAGTGCTAACCGTGACGGTGGATAATGCTAGTGCCAATGATGTAGCAGTTGAGTACTTGAGAGACAGACTTAGGTCATGGAGTAGTACTATATTAGATGGAAAATATTTGCAAATGAGATGTGTTTCTCATATACTAAGTCTCACTGTGAAGGAGGGTTTGAAAAAGAGTAATGATTCAATCTATAGAATTTGTAATGTTGTTAGGTTTGTGAGGTCTTCCCCTGCTAGATTGCTGAAATTTAATGTTTGTGTCAAAAAAGAACAAATTGATTCAAATCGTCATCTTTGTTTGGATATTGAAACTAGATGGAAGTCCACCTATTTGATGTTGGATAGTGCTTTAATCTATCGTAAGGCTTTCTTGAAACTTGAGACTTCTGATAATGGTAAATTTGTAACTGAGATGAGTAAGAATCGAGGCGTTCCAGCCGAAATTGATTGGGAATGTGTTTTTTCTTTTTTGCCTTTCCTAAAAATATTTTATGGTGCTACCTTGAGAATTTTTGGCTCGTTATACATTACCACAAATGTTTACTTGAAAGATATTGTTGGTATTGGTATGATGATTGATAAGAAATGTGAGAGTAGTGATGTTGGTGTGAAATTAATGGCTATTAAAATGAAAAAAAAACACGCCAAGTATTGGGAGAATATTGACAAGGTGAATGTATTGTTGTATGTTGCTGTGGTTCTTGATCCTAGACGTAAAATACAATATGTTAATTGGGCAATTAATCAACAATATGATTATGAGAATTCTGTCAAGTTGCGTTCTAAAGTATTGGAAACTATAACTTCTTTGTATGTTCACTATACTGAATCTCAACCCCCACACAAATGCGTACCCCTCCACCGGAAGTGGAAGTGTCTCCTGATGAGTGTGAGAACATGGATGATTGGAAAGATGTGGTAGAGTCACAATTTGAGAGAGACGTAAGTAATGAACTTACTAATGATAAGAAAAGTGATATGGACAAGTATTTAGAGGATGTTAGGGATGTAAATTCTAAGAAATTTGATGTCTTAGATTGGTGGAAAAAACATGAGGAAGCATATCCTATTGTTGCTTTGATGGCTAGGGATATTCTTGCAATTCCCGTTTCGACAGTTGCTTCGGAATCTGCATTTAGTACTGGTGGTAAGATCCTTGACCAATTTCATAGCTCTCTCTCTTCAAGGATGGTGGAAGGATTAGTGTGTGCGCAAGATTGGTTGCGTAGTACACGTGGTCCGCTAGCTGAAGAGTATGTTGAAGAGGTCGAGAAATTTGATAAAGGTATGTACTACTACTCTACTAGTGTTTCCCTTTATACTTTAATCAATAACAATGTTTCTCAAAACCTCATTTTCATAGAAACTGGCAGAGGTTCTATTAAGTAATGCTCTTTCATTTCGCAAACTGATTTTGCATTCTTAGATAAATTCACTAATGCTCTTATTCTTCTTAATTTGTAGAGCTTGCAGAGGTTCTAGAGGAGGACTCAACTTGTGACGATTACTTTTGAGGTGTCGCATAAGCCATAGATGGTGATAGGTTCATGTTAATGGTGGCGGTGACGTGCTTCATTCTCTTTTTTATGTTGGGTTGTATAATAAAAAAAATTAGGTTTATGATTTCAAGACTTTTATGTTATGTATTTGGATATTTTTGTCTTTGTATTTGGCGGACTATTACGCTCATTTTGATTGTTATGTAATAGGTTTCAGGTTGAATTAAATTTTATGTAATTCTACTTTATTTCGATTGAAATAGATATTCTACGAAGTGGCTTTAGGCCAAAGTCAAATGAAAATGTGTGATTTCTAATAAGGGTAAAGTCGCGTCACCTTAATCAAAGTAATCCTAATTCACTACTAACTAATAGTCATCGGTAAGTAAGGTATCGAATCACTGGGAGGCGGTAGTATTCTAATCTGTTTAACTAGGTCCGTCTCTTATAGTAACAATTTCAGGGTGTTTGAATTGTGTTCTAAACTAATAGCAAACAAAAACAATAAAAGGTTGAAAACAATAAGATTAAAAGTTTAGGGTCTCAGGTTCATTAGAATTATTATTCAGGATTAAGGGTGTAATCAACTATCATGCAATAAAGTTATCTAAGGTCACAAGATCGGTTGATTCAATTATGCCCTTTAGATCTACAATTTAACATGAGATCGCTATCATTAAACGAGTTCTATTCAATTATCGTAGCCTATCTTAGTCTTAACCCGGTCGGTGTTAATCCTAATTTGCGAAACTAATTAAATAATCCTGGCCAGTAATTAAGCAACTAGATTTAAAACGATAATCAAACGATAACCATGCTATTGCAATTCAATTAATTAGTCTATCCCTTCTAACAATCCTAGATCCCCTTTCAACCCAAGATAAGAATTTAGCTACTCATAACGATATTAACAACGATAATAAATAAAGTAAACATGTTTAAAAATAATGAAAGGATCAACAAAGAATAATTAAAGAACTAGAAAGTAACTAATTGATTAACAAAGGAAGATTAAAGAGTATTGATAACAAGTTTGAACTAAAAACAATAGTCTTGACGAATGAATCCAGCCGTAGAGCAAACAAAACTTGAGTTTCTAATATTAAAGCTTACCTAATTATGAAACACGAGTTTTCCTTTTATAATAAAAATCTAATTAACTAGGTTAAACTAATTTAGGAAATCCAAAAGCCGTCAAAATACTAGGCTGTTCGATCGAGCATGACGTCAGCACGACTCGATCGAGCAGAGTAACCTTGCTTGATAGAGCATCCTTTATATGGCTCGTTTCTTCGTTTTTTCTTCATTTCTTCTCTATTGCTCTCGATTCTCGTGCCTAACCTTCTACGGTCTGACTGCGCTATGCTCCATAACAACTCAAAAAGCTCCAAATGCATCCAATCTGCATTAAAACATAATAGAAGCGGCAGAATCGGTATTAGCTAAAATAGCATAGAAACAAGCAAGGAAAGACGATAAATCGAGTCTTATGTATCTAAGGGAAGCATAAAATATGTAAATAAATAGTGATCATCAAACTCCCCCAAACCAATTCTTTGCTTGTCCCTTAGCAAAGCACTCAACACTATACAAGGACAAACATACAAATGGTGAATGAAAAACTCAAAGTTAATGTTAATGCACATACAAATCCGAAGCTATCCATATCTATAACAAGTTAATGACCAAGTTGTACCAATAAAACGAATTTAAAGGCACGGGAAAGTAGAAAACGCAGCTCATATTCCAAGATTTTACATGATACCGTAGTATAGACAAAAACCAAATACCTTTCAATTTTGCAAGGCTCAATTTGTCGGATTCTCGCGGATTCACTCATACACTCATAAGTTTATGTAAGTGTGAGTTTTGTAAAGATAGAAAGAAATAAAAACACTCACTCAACTTATGAAACATGCATGCATTCTAATGTGATAGTAATTTCCCCAACTAATGCGCATTCACTATAAAACCAAAGTACATGAATCAAGACAATAAGGGAGGTTAATGGGTGAAGGTATAGAAGTGGATAGTGCTAAGGCACGTTTGGGAATGTAGGGCTAAGACCGGTAGTCGCAGCGACACTTACCAAAGCTAGCACAAACCAATACCCGACTAGAGAAATCAGCTTAAACTTTGACAACACAAGAGAGATATCGATATTGCTCTCTAAAAAATGCATTAGACTCTAGTGTATTCCCTTTCATTATCCCTTGAACAATTTAATGAAGCAACATGTATTTTTCTTTGTTCCTTTTTTTTTTTTTTTTTCTTTTTTTTCTTTTCTTTCTTTTCTTTTCTTTCTTTTGGTTCAAAACATTTCTTAACAAAGGGAATAAATGACACAATTGCCAACATACTTGCTACACCCATTTGATATTCTTTTCTTTTTTAGAAATCCCGACCCAACCATAATAGACAAGTAGAGAAGAAAAGGCATACAACTGCGACTGTCCCGATAAGGTAGGCAAATTCTAGGAATGTAGCTATTAGATGGGTTATAAAACAGGCTACAAAAGGCTCAAATGGGCTAAACATAGAGAACTCAATAATAAGGGTATAAAATCAAGTTTTTTTGGCTATGTGAGGCTCATTTGAACAAAAAGAACCGTCTTTCCTCATGTATGCAGTAGGAGCTGAGGGACAGGGTAAGACAATAATCAGCAATGGAGACAAGGGACAAGCCAATGGGGGTCAGGTGATGAGCATTGTTAGCCAAGGAGGGTTCCAAGGGGGGGTTCAATGTTGATATCCAGGGGTCAATCAGGGGGTAGGGAATGGGTAGCCAGGGGGAACACTTCAGACTGAGGAATGCTACCAAGACAAAGCCAAGATGAAGGTCCATGATAGCCAAGACACGAGCCAGGACATGACCCAACTCAGCCAAAAACAAGCACACCAACACCAAAACAAAAACCCACAAAAAACAACCAACAAGAACCACTTGGGGGAGGCATATCTCCCACCACACCATGAACCACCAGCTACCACCAAAACCAGCAAAGACCTTACCCACCTAGGTCCAAAAACGTCCTAGGGAACCAATCCCAGATCACACCACAACTGCTCCAAAAATCCAAATCAAAACAGCCTACCAGAAAAGCAAAAAGCATAAAGTAAACTTTCCATTTCTAGTTACACTGAAAGACAATCTCCAAAAGTATTTCCTTGTCTTCCCTATTGTTAGAAACACTGCAGAATAAGGTCAAGGAGTATTTATGAAGCTCGTCCACAAGCTCCCAAGCCAGAAGCTCAACAAACAAGCCAACTGAAGCACATCACTGTCAATGTCTGCAACTTTTGTCTGTTTTGGCATTTTTCTTTTGTATTTCAGTCTGTACTTACTAGCCAGTATTTTGTTGTATTTCAGTAGTTAATCTTGGCCCTTAGATGATATTCTAGGGTTGCATTAGATCAAGCATTGAGGCCTATATAAAGGACCCTTGCTCTTGTGTAAAAGGCAGTTTATGTTTAAATGAAAACCTGAGAATTCTTCTCATTTACAAAATATTTTCAACTTGTGCATTGCTGTAGTTGAGAGTCAGGCCTGATAACATCCTGTGCTAGGCTGTGGGTGTTGATTAAAGTCTGTGGCAAGTTGAACATCAATGTGCTTAGACTGTGGGTTGTTTGCTTGTTGTTGGCTCAAGGTTTCGTACCTGTGCTAGGATGTGGTAAGGAGGCTTAGTCTGTCTAGTTTGTTGTCCAATTTCCTGTATTAAGCTGCGGGAATTAAAGAACATCCACACCCTTGTGTCTAGTCTAAGCCTGAAGGTCATATTGTGCCAAATCCATAAATACCCTTACAATATCACTGCAATTCTGGCATCAGAGCTTTGGTTGTGAGGTCATTACTACCCTAACTACAACAAAAATACAAAAAAATATCCCAATGAGTGAAGAGAGGCTTGAAGGTATTGAAGGTAAGGTGGATCAGTTAGCAGGCACTGTCAATGTAGTGCTGGCTGCCTTGAACACTGTCATGGAGAACATCACACACCCAGTGAGAGGAAGACCACCCCCTAGAGGCAGAGGCAGAGGTCGTGGCCACATGGGCATGTGAAGAGGACAGCCCCTGCAGGAGGAAGAAGGATCAGACTCAGGAGAATGCAAAAGAACTTATGAGGAGATTTGAGATCACACTGACAAGCATCTCAAGGTAGAAATTCCTGAATTTTCTGGTAGTTTGAATCCTGATGATCTACTAGAATGGATTAGGGATGTTGAAAAAGTGTTTGAATACAAAGGATACACTGATGTTAAGTCATTTAAAGTTGATGTGTTAAGGCTAAAAGGGTATGCATCCTTATGGTTTGATAATTTGAAACACCAAAGAATTAAGGAAGGGAAAGAACCCCTTAGGTCTTGGTCAAAACTCAAAAAGAAAATGCTAAGTAAATTTGTAACTAAAGACTACACCCAAGATCTGTTCATCAAGTTATCTAAACTGAAACAAGAGGAGAGGTCTGTAGAAGCATACCTAAGGGACTTTGAACAGTTGACTCTCCAGTGTGAGGTCAATGAGAAACCTGAACAAAGGATTGCCAGATTCTTAGAGGGTCTAGATAGGAGCATTGTTGTTAGAGTCAGAATGCAACCTTTGTGGTCCTATTATGATGTTGTCAACCTAGCCTTAAGAGTTGAGAAAATGGGAAAAACTAAACCAGCTGTGACTAAACCTGCTGCTAGGTTTGTGTACAGACCTTACAGTGGTGTTAGAATGGGGGAAGCCCCTAAGACAACCACCCAATCAGCCACAGACAAAGGAAAAAGAGTTGTGAACTCCAAGCCTAACCCCACCCCAACTGAGAACAAGATCAGATGTTTCCAGTGTCAGGGCTATGGCCACTTTAGGAAAGACTGTTCTTCTAAGAGGACCATGACACTTATGGAGGTAGAAGAGTGGGAGAAGGAGGGACTGGTTGAGTATGAGGTTGATGACAGTATGGTATTAGAGGAGGTGACAGCTGAGGAAGAGCCAATGCAAGACTTGGTCATGGCTCACCCTGATACAGGCCATAACTTGGTTTTATGGAGGGTCATGGACTCCCAACATGCCCCACTGGAGGATGACCAGAGGTCTTTGATATTCAGGAGTAGATGCACAATTCAGGAGAGGATCTGTAACTTGATAATTGATGGAGGAAGTTGTACTAATGTGGCTTCCATCACCCTAGTGAACAAGCTAAGCATGGTTACTCAAGAACATCCACGCCCCTACAAACTGAGATGGCTTAACAAGGGGGCTGAGGTGAGGGTTGATAGGCAATGCCTAGTCCCATTCTCTATTGGGAAAGTATACATGGATGAAGTATTATGTGATGTAGTGCCAATGGATGCCTGCCATCTACTGCTAGGGAGGCCTTGGGAGTTTGACAGGAACACAACTCACCAGGGAAGGGATAACACTTATAGCTTCAGGCATGGGGGAAAGAAGGTAACCTTGACACCTCTACCACCCAACCAGAGGAGTTATGGGAGTCCCAATATGCCAGAAGAAGTCAATGAAGTGTTGTTCTTATCAAAGGCAGCCATGATTAAGGAACTGAAACAAGAACAACCTGTAATCATCTTACTATCTAAGGAAGTTGCAGAAGGAGAAGGTTCCAAGTTACCAGCAGAGGTTGAACCTTTGATCTTGAGGTACAAAGAAGTCTTTCCAAGGGAGTTACCAGATGGACTACCACCCCTAAGAGGAATTGAGCATCACATTGATTTAGTCCCAGGTTATGTGCTGCCAAACAGGTCAGCCTACAGAAGTGATCCAACTGCCACCAAGGAGTTGCAGAAACAGATTGAGGAACTTATGAGCAAGGGGTTTGTGAGGGAATCCCTAAGCCTTTATGTTGTACCTGCTCTGTTTGTGCCTAAGAAGGATGGCACCTGGAGGATGTGCACTGACAGTAGAGCAATCAACAACATCACAGTCAAGTACAGGTTCCCCATTCCAAGATTAGATGACATGCTTGATGAGATGAGTGGAGCTCAAATCTTTTCTAAGATTGATCTAAGGCAGGGGTACCATCAAGTGAGGCTCAGAGAAAGGGATGAATGGAAGACTGCTTTTAAAACAAAACATGGTCTGTATGAGTGGCTTGTGATGCCTTTTGGACTGTCCAATGCACCAAGCACCTTCACGAGGCTTGTGACAGAAGTGTTGAGGCCTTGCTTGGGCAGGTTTGCTGTGGTTTACTTTGATGACATCCTAGTGTATAGTAGCAGCAGAGGGGAGCATTTCAAGCATCTTGAAACAATATTTGGGATCTTGAAAGAGCAAAAGCTGTATGGAAAGCTAGAGAAATGTACCTTCATGGTTGAGGAGGTTGCATTTCTAGGATACATTGTGTCAGGGAGAGGGATATCGGTTGACCAAGAGAAGGTTGCAGCAATACAAACATGGCCTACACCTAAAACCATCACTGAGGTCAGGGGGTTCAATTTCATGGGTTGGCTTCATTCTACAGAAGGTTCATCAAGAACTTCAGCTCAGTTGTTGCACCTATCACTGAATGCTTGAAGAAGGGGGAGTTCCAGTGGACTGAGGATGCCCAACAATCCTTTGAGAGGATTAAAAGGTTGATGTGTGAGACTCCAATTCTTAAGCTACCTGATTTTGATCAGCTGTTTGAGGTGGAGTGTGAGGCTAGTTGGGTTGGCATTGGGGCAGTGTTGATCCAGGGTCAGAAGCCAGTTGCTTATTTCAGTGAGAAACTGAATGGGGCAAAGCTTAAGTACTCTACTTATGACAAGGAGTTCTATGCTATCATCAGGGAACTCATGCATTGGGGGAACTACTTGAAACCAAAGCCCTTTGTCCTACATTCAGATCATGAGGCATTGAAGTACATCAGTGGCCAACACAAGCTAAATCACATGCATGCCAAATGGGTGGAGTTTCTACAATCTTTCACATTCTCTAGTAAGTATAAGGAAGGGAAACAAAATGTTGTGGCAGATGCCCTATCAAGGAGACACTCTCTAATAGCAGTCATGGAGCAGAGGGTATTGGGGTTTGAGTTTCTGAAAGAGCTGTATAAGGAGGTGCAGCAGGAGCTCACCCAAGGGGCCTTGATGATCAAGCCACAAGCAAGACAAGCCTGACCCCAAGACCCCCTCAAATGGAAGCTCGAGTCACAAGGTCTAAACAGCAAGTCATGGTAAGCCAACTTCAAGCCAAACCAAGCCAAGATATTGAGGAAGATAGTCCAGGGCTTGCCAAGCCATGCCAAGGTCCAACACAGTCCACATTCCCCACACAAGACAAAAACAATGCCAGTCAGAGCTCAGCAGGCCAGTTAGCAAACCCAGCACCAAGGAGGTACACCAGAGAATCCCAACCACCCCCACCATGGCCTACCATCAAGCCAACCCACTAATCAACAAGTTTGTCTACAACAATCCCTTTTGAAGTCTAGCAAAAACTCAAGTAACAAGCAGCCCAAGCTAGAGTCCAGTGAACATTAAGGCAGGGAAGGTACAAGTCAGATTGTGGCTTCCTTTTGTTTAAGTCAACTTGTCCTCGTCCAAGGCAGGTTTTATCTAAGTCCTAGTAAGAATAGAGAGTCCCAAGGAGCAACAAAACATCCAGGCAAAGCAGTAAGACAACAAGAACAACAGATTTCCATTTCAGGAAAACTCCAAAAACTGCTTTATTGCTTTTTGATTCAGTCTGTTTTGTGTCTTTGTGTCTGTATTAGTTATTTTTTAAACTCGTCCTCTTGTGAGGTCCTTAATTAGTTAGCTATGGTAGTAGTTCAAGTTCAAAGCTGACCCTTAGATGTACTTTACATCCAAGGGATCACATTGTATCAGCCTCCCTATATAAGGAAGGTATTATGTATTGTTTAGGTAGATTTTATGAATGAATTAACTTTGAGAAATCCCTCAAATATTTCAAACTTGTGCTAAGAGCTGTAGTTTGAGTCAAGCCTGATACATCTTCAAGGTGTTTGATCAGTGTCTTGCTTTGTGAGTCAAGTTATATATGTGCCTTGCTATGATTAGCTTGCTTGCTGTTTGAGTCTAGTCTAGGGTGTTTGTGCTTTGCTGTAACACTTTAAACCTGTCTCAGAACTAGTCTTTGAGTCCCTTCTCTTGTGCCTTGCTGTAGGGGAGTTTCTCTAAGTCATATCCTTGAGTTTTCAGTTGAAACAATTCACCCTCTCTAAAACAACATCCATTTCTGCTTGAAATTGTTATCAGTTTGAGTAAGCCTAATCAAACATTCCTTAAACTTGTAAACCTTAGTAGTTTACACTCCAAATTGGTTATCAGAGCTTAGGTTGAGAGTCTTAGTGATTTCATTTTCCCTAACTACATTTAAAAACACAAAAATAGCCCAATGAGTGAAGAGAGACTGGCAGGAGTAGAAGCAAGGATGGAGGACCTGGCTGGGATTGTAACCACCCTAACCAGAGCCCTGGATCAGGTAATAGGCAACTAGTTGTTTGCTGGAGGAAGAGGCAGAGGACGTGGAAGAGGCCAAGGAGGAGGCAGAGGAAGGCCACCTGATGATGAAGAGTATCCAGACTCAGATGACTCAACAAGGAGCAGAGCTTCCATCCACATGCACATAGACAAGCATCTTAAGGTAGATATCCCTGAGTTTTCTGGTAGTCTTAATCCTGATGATTTGTTAGAATGGTTAAGAGAAGTAGAAAGAATCTTTGAATACAAAGGATATAATGATTCTAAGTCTTTTAAAGTAGCCATCCTTAAACTGAAGGGGTATGCTTCTCTTTGGTATGAAACCATGAAAGGGTTAAGGGCTAGGGAAGGTAAAGAACCCATCAAGTCTTGGACTAAACTGAAAAAGAAACTGCTAGACAAGTTTGTTGCTAAGGATTACACCCAGGATCTGTTTATTAAGTTGTCTAAGTTGAAACAAGGAGACAAACCTGTTGAATCTTATCTGAGAGAGTTTGAACAGCTCACCTTGCAGTGTGATATAAATGAGAAACCTGAGCAAAGGATTGCTAGGTACTTAGAGGGTCTAGATAAGAGCATTGCTAACAAGGTTAGGATTCAACCTCTGTGGTCATTTGATAATATTGTTAACTTATCCCTAAGAATTGAAAAGATAGGGAAGACTAAGT